>JAZGTI010004744.1:0-27250 GCA_036877585.1 Botia kubotai
TAAAAACTTGCTTCTAAAACTGGAAATTATTTTTTTCCAGCTAAATTTATATAACAATTACAATATAACAAATACATAACAATTTTTCATTAAAATATTGTTTTATTTATGGCAGATGTTTTTTTCTGCCATAGGTCCTGAATATATATATATATATATATATATATATTTATGTCTTTAGTAATATCTAAAAAAAAAGCACTTTTTGACGCTTTGTGATATTAATTGATGTGTCCCAATCAAACAAATTATAGCTCATGGCTCATAGATCATTACAGGAATTGGTAATGAGAGTATGGTAAAATAAGTGAAGATGGCCAATACAATAAAAATCTAAATTAGGCCAAGTGTCAGTCCCTCGCTGGGCAATGAACTTCAGCTTATTTTTCTTGTTAAGGTTCCTTTAGGTGACATGTTCATAGTGTAAATAATCAGGTTATTGATAATAAAGTTTAGGTCCAATAAGCTTTACCAGAACTTTGGAGCTGAGAAGGTACTGCACAACAAGACTGACCCGTATATATCCAGTGACATTACATTAGCAGTGTTTTGGGAAAACCCGAGTTTTCCCAATTGTAACCATATTCAACTGAATTAACAACCTATTAATAATCCTTTAGCAGGTAATATTCCTCAGCAGGTAGACAGAAATAGGCCCAATAAATATATAAGTGTTCTTCTCGGCATAAGGAAATCATAAAACTAGGTCGGAAGTCAGCTCCGTCACAGGAGACTGAGAATGGCCCTGCATTAACATAATGAGACATATCACGTCAGCAGGTGGCACATTGCATCTTTCATTCCTTGGCATGTAGCATGAAAGGTCATCCGGGCTTCCATCACCAAGAACCTCGCTGGCTTCCTACAAGCACATGGAAAAGCCAGATAAACATGGTGCTTTTAGTAAGATGATACATGTAGCACCCATGTAGGCCTTGTAGGTACCTACGAGACTAAACCAGGAGCGTCAGCCCACAGCAACAGTGTAAGCTTCAAGTTACCCCTTTCTAACCCGCAAAAGCCCTTCTGTGAGATGACATCACCGCCAACACGTACCTGCTAGTGATTACTCTCTCCTTAAGCAAAATGCTTCCAGCCATGTATTGCTGCATGGCACCATATGAGTTGAATCATTACAACGGTTTTCTTTTACGCTCTGTGCCAACGTGCTTTAATGGGAACGTTTTTCCACAGCCCTGTTGTTTTATTTTGCCGACCTGTTGTTTGCGCTCCAAAATTAAAACCATGGCGTGGCGTAAGTGCGTTGTAATAACACCATCCCCATTTTCTTCTTTGGCTCCGACCGCAATCCCCCTACCTCGCTTTTCCCTACTAAATTCCTCTTTTAGAAAGCAAGCCTCTCTACAGGGAAAATTAAACAGAAACTTTATACCTTCTTTTTGAGGGAATCAAATGTGCATTCCATTTGAAAAGTGTCAGTCAAAGACCCGCTTGGTGGTCTGGACTTAAGATTGTCTATATATATGGAGACTGACGGCCGCCGCTGTAGAGGTAGAATTATGGCAATTATTTTTAAGAGGAAAAAGATTGCAGCGCTTTTTATAAATTAAGTAATAGTTCGTAAACACTGGTATTACCGTACATAATTTCCTACCTGAAAGCAGGACATTATTCCTGTCCAACAGTTTTTTGACATAATCAGTCTTTTGCTATTAAATGAAGCATGGCAAATTAATTCTAAATGACTCCTTTGCTTGTGCTTGCAATGATTTTTAACCAGTTTTACAGCCAAAAAGCATGAATAGAATGGAGCACATTAAATGTTTGATTAGTTGCTGAGTTTGCATTGTGTATGCTTCATTTATCATCAGCTGCTGAAGTTTTAATCATTGCGTCTTTGTAGAACATTTGCTGGAACAGTTGAATGTAAAAGAACTCGCCCAGTTTCCTGTGGAAGACAGATTTGTGTGTGAGAGAGATACATTATATGAACAGTTCAGTGAAATGAAAATTGTGTCATTTTTTTTCTCACCATCATTTCTTTTATTTTTTCAGTGGAACAAATAGGTTTGTCCAAAAAGGACAAAAACACACAAAGCACTATAAAAGTAATTAAAATAGTCATAAAAGTTGAGCCACTTATAGTGTGTTATAGTTATATAATTTCAAATATGCGTTTGTTGTTTTTCAATTGATAGCGTTTGTTGTATAAAGTATACTTCAAGAAAGAAGGAATGTAAACAGCAGATATTTTAGTCTTTGACTTCTAACTGATTTTTGCAATGTTTTTTTGGTCCGATGAACTAGTGAAATGATCAAGCGCCACTATTCAATTTCTCACCGATTCAGAAACAGGATGAGCAGTTAGCCTCTAATCTCAACGGCATCACTACTGTAAATGGAAGGTGGTATATTGTGTCTGCTTAAACACAAACAGTGCTGGCCAGTCTGTGAAGCCCTTTCTTTAAGTTTCAGACAGGGATGTAATGAGAGTTTATGATGGCAACAGACACTTTTGCTTCTACTTCCTGTGTTTAGACTGGGGTCTGATACACACACACACCCAGGATCTCAAACGCACATCACTCGCTGTGCTGGCACTTTCTCATTTCCTCCTGTCCCATAATACACCTAACCTCAGTTGGAATCTCCCCAATATGTGCTTGAAAACTGTGAGATCTTTGTGTGTTTGTGTGTGTGTGTGGTTGTGTATGTGTTTGAAAGTCTTGTGCGATTATCTTTTAATGTGTTTGTGTTGTCACAACTTCTCTAGCCCGATTTGGTGTGTGTATGTGTGATAAATTCTGTGTGTGTGTGTGTTTAACCTTCCTGTGAATTCATGATGAATCTGAAAGGAATGCCACAGATATCTGTAAGCAGCCAAACCCTCATGTTTCCTGGCTGAAGTAGTTCATTCAGTCATAAAGTATCACTAAGGATCTCAGAGAAAAAAGACTCATCCAAACATGACTGTATTCTTTTATTAGACTACATATGGATCGACTCTAAGGTGCTGCATTGATTGCTTAGGTTAATGAAGACCAAAGTGTGTGGCGAGTGCTTGAAATAGAGCGAGACATCCAAATACAGGGAAAAACAATCAAATGAAGATCCAATCAAGTATTGAAGCAACAAAATGAAGAACAAGCCTCCAGGGGCAAAAAAAGAGATATAGCTTTCGAGATGAGAGATGGAGACTGAAATCATTGACCAAGCGTTTTAATATCTCTACAGTAATCTAAGAGTTAAAAAGAAAGTGATAAGAGGTGCGTTCCACCCTGTGATTTCTGCAACGTGTCGTGTAGAGCTGTAACAGGTTAAATTAATCAGCTGCTGCTGTTGATCTGTTCAGTTCAGCTTTAGATACAGCTGGAACCCATTTATGCAGATGGGGTCAGCCATGAAATATGGTGTGATATTGTCAAATTGATGGAGGTTAGAGAATGAAGGAATTAAATTCATCATGGTTCGAGTGTGATACATGAAGCAATACGGCAAAAATACAGTGCACAATGACTGTGCATGTATCGAGAGGATGAATTCGGTCATGAATCATTTGCCATTTTCTTTTATTTCAAACATTTTATTTAAAAAGCTTCAATGCATACATTAAATCTTATGGTCTAAATTATCTAAGTTCCTAATAAGAGTCCCATGACTGCAAATGAGTGTTGATTAACACAAAACGAAGTTTATTGTGGATCCACACAGCTTGTCCAATATAAGAGAAGAAAATAAGTAGTTAATTTTTTACTTCTCGTGTAGCTGAAGCTGCAACCTTTCCCCTTTTGTAATTATTACCGTATGTTTTGCAGATGACTGCAGATGTTAACATTTTCTGTTACCAGTACTTTAGTTACAATTCTGAAGGGAAAATAAGGTTGTCGTACATGCACACAAACAGTTTTAATCCATCTGTCTGCATAAGAGCTTTACACAACCGCCGGCTGGCGTGCAAATTGTCACACGCCCCTTAAGCACATCCAACCAACTACAATTAAGTGATATCACATAAGAATGTATTGATATTTAGTACAACAGCACTGTTATGAGGGTGATATTGCTGTTTTAATAGAGTTCTATAATTAAGATGGTAAGTTTGTAATTTAGATTTTAGGTACAATTTTGCTAGTTATTGTTATAGTTATTTGCTCGTCTATTTCAGCTATTCAGCTATGTTGCAGATCAATACGCAAATTGAAACGGCCTGTCTGGAACACCACAAACATGAGGAGTGATGCCATTCATTCAGAGTTCCAGTGTTTTTATACTAAATATTAACATTCTTGGAACCCTTCTTGTTCAATCAGATTAAAGAATCTTAACTGTTTATGAAAACATATACGTAAACATCTTTTATTCAATTCTCACGCCACATACTTAATTTTACCCACTGTATATTATTTGCTCTGTATTGTGTACACGGCTCTCTGTAAGCTCGTCTGGCGCATGAACACACACAACCCCCCGCGGTGCAAAAACCAGTGATGTGCATCTGCAGAACCCAATGGTCATGTGACACATCTGGAGGTTTCCAGTTCTCTGCCCTAGTTGGCTGGAGATGAGGAGGACCTCAGAGCCTGGAGAGAGAGAGAAAGAAAGAGATGACATTGACTCGTCCTAACACTTCAGTGGTCGTGTGAGGGATGCGCCCGTGAAGGTGGGGGAGGGCGGTTTTTCGTTGCTTTACGTGTGTAGCGCCATCGGTGCTCTGTCCTAGCGTACACATGCCAAACTGAGACACTCCCATACTGGCAGTAGAGCTGCAGACGGTAATTAGGTGAGGGACTGTGGGAAAGACATATTTGTGAAGGGACACATGATGCAGATACGCATTAATATGTATTACACCCTATTTACACCAGGTATCGCAGGCCCGTTGTGCAGCAGGTAGGATCGCACTGCCATAGCCGGCAAACATCACATGCAGAGCTGAGCAGCTCTGTGTGAATATCTGCGTCTAATCTCCTATTCTGGTGCAGTGAGTTGTGCTTGCCAGCTGAGTGTCTGTCAGCGTGCAGGACAAGAGGGAAGTTTTGCATTTGTGGACACTTAGGGACAGGCTGTGGACGGCTCTATATGTAGTGAAGCATGAAGCGATGTCAGGGTCTGTCACTGCCAGCGTGTGCTGCCCACTCGGGGCCGCCCCAGAGGCACTGGCCAAGCAGCAGCCATCTTTCTCGCACACATACTTAAACACACATTCAGCTAGTATAGAGGAGCTGGGAAGGGATGTGCTGTCTTATAGAAGACACATCCTTCTTCTTATGTGTGTGTGTGTGTGTGTTTTCAAGCTGTGTGTTTTCTTCAGTGCAGCAGGTGAATGGATCTGCATCCTGGAATGTGTATCTTCAATCTGGACCCCCTCAGGTGTGTGTGTGTGTGTGCGCGTCTGTGGTTTGGAAAATAGGGTTGTCTGTGAGCGAGGGGGTGTTTGTGTCCTGCAGTGGGAGAAAGAGAAGAAGAGAGAGAGGGAGAGTGATAAAGGGTGAAAGCAGGGGAAGAAGAGACACATTGATGTTAATTTTGGGTTTATCTCACAGATGGTATGAATGATTTCTGTTTGGCCGGAGCTCATCGAGAACACCAGGGGTCCTTTTATCTTTCTTATACTTATTTATTTATTTACCTATTTTATCACCCGACCTTCCGCATTACATCCACCCTAACAACATAACCTTAACCTTGTTAACATTTCACATCATTCGTTCCTTTTGTTTTTAGAAAAAAGGCTTTCATGTGGACTGATTTTGATAAACGGAGAGTCTGGTCTGAAGTAAATAATAACTTATGGTTATTGAAAGTGGCTCCTAATGGAAAGTCTGAACTTGATTGAGATCTGTGAATTCGACAAAACCGGCGATAATGTTTTTCAATGGAACAGTTGAAAAAAATTGTCTATCGTTTCTTCTCTAAATGAGCTTCTCTTTATGAATAAATTTGAGTGTTTAAACATACTGGTGTGTATGCATTTAGGAGATCATACTGTATAGGATAAAATGTTAAAAGTAGAGTTTTATAGAACAGTTTGTGTTAAACATCTATATGTTTAGACATTGGAAAGTTAACCAAAACTCTTACTTGGGGATTCCCAAGTTAAATTTTAAAAGTCATGGACATTTCTGTATTTTCTTGTTTTGCTCTGCTCTAAAATGTTGGCTCAATATTGTTCTTTGTGAGTGCTTGTGTAGAGTAAAACTTGCCCGCGAGCCAGTCTGATAATATCAGTCTGTCTGTTGAGGGTCTTATTGGAGACATTTGTACACTAATAAATGTAACCGTTTAAATCTATTCATTTAAAGTATTGGTACCTGGCACACAAATGGAGATCGGCGCAGCTATCTCTAGTAAAATCCCTATGCAGTAATTACAAGCCTCTGGAAAGGTCACAGAAGTCGTGGGAGCCCTGCTATGCATCATCACTGTACTTAAATTGCTTGCATCACTTGTGGTTTACTGACTCAATATCATTAAAATTATAAGCTGTTTGTTGGTTTATTTGATGGACTGTTCGGTGCGGCTGTGATGACAAGTTTAAAATACATTATACAAAACAGACCGCGTGCGATACGATGACCTCCTAGAACAATTCTATTATGTATAACACTGGAACTTCAAATGACATCCTCTGTCAAACTGTGGCAGCCATGATTTGATTTCTGCAGAGGAGAGCGATATAGTCAACTGCCCTGCTGTGCGAAGGCAGAAGGGTCCTCCTTGTTCAAAGTATGTGCTAAAGCCTTCAGCAAAAGCCCCAGATTCAGCCGACATACCACCCTCTTGTACTTTTATTCTGCTGGGTGTCAACGGAATTAATAATTTACACCATTTACACAGTAACTCTGAAATCAATCCTAAATGAAACCTGAGGAGAACAACTGATTACGTTCATTTACCTCAGCACATTCAAACCAAGCATCCTAAACCCTTCCATGTAGGCACGCAATGCTGGATTATCACTGGCTTTTAAATAAACTATGATGTGTTTTAAATCATTGTTCAGAGCAGAAACAACTGCATTGTTCTGCTAACAGTGTGAATGTACTGTGAACTCTGACCATATTATATGACACTGTAAACAAAAGAAACATTTTAGCGCAATACAAAAACAGAAGCCTGCCATAGAAACAAGAATGCTGTAATTTTGTGTTAGTTCTGTGGAGGGTAATTGAGTGGTCTCCTGGCCGCACGAAGAGGGGCTGAAGATTTCCTCTGGTGTTTGTAACCGAAAAGCACACAGCACCGGGTTAAGCCAGGTCAGGTACCAAAACTTGCTCAGATTGAATCTGCTGCTCCTTTCGCTCAGTCTTCTGCGGTTACCTGGCTTCACAGGACTTTGTAGAAATATTTGAACTTTAACAATGTATGTGGTGGGAGCAGGTGGATGAGGTGAGATGTTATCAGAGGTCTGCTTCAGTGCTATTGCAGATTGTAACTTACAACACTGGCCGTGCACTGTTGTATTCATCCACAATATTTTTTCTTCCTTTCTCCTGCTGGCTTTCACATCAGAACAGTTATTCTCTCCACACACACATTCTCTTTGATGTTTGCCGTGCGCGCCGAGCGCTATGGTGAATAATGCTTTAATACACTCTTAAAAATAAAGGTGCTAAAACGAGTTCTCTGCAGTGATGCAACAGAAGAACCATTTTTGGTTCCTCCAAGGAACCTTTCAGTCAAAAGAAAATATTTTTCACATCTTTTTTTATTGTATAGAACCTTTTTGAATAACCTTTTGTGCAAAGAAATTATGTTTTGTGAATGTTAAAGATCATTTTTGGAACCGTAGAGCCCAATACAGAACCTTTAAGGAGCCTTTATTTGTAACTGAGTGTACAGCAGTTCAAAGACCCTTATAGAAATAGTTTAATATCACACATATAATGGAGCAGAATAAGCATTTTATGTGGAGAAGACTTGTGAGTTATAATGCCCTGTTAGTTTCATGGCTCTTAGTAGAGTGCTAAAATTTTAAACAGGACATCACACTAATCAATAGTGTTCCATCCCCCTACTTATTTTTGTTATGCACAATATTAAGTTACAGTAGACTATACAAAACAACACTTTGAAACGCTGTTCTGCGCATCGGTGAGACTGAACTTCGCTTCCCCGAATGAAACGCAAAGAAGAGGCAACCCCATTAACTGGATACAATCAGAATCAGGCAGAGACATTACGATGACGAGGGGCTTGTGAAAGTCATTCATCAGGGCTCGGCGTTAGTCATGGATGACCCTTCATTTATCACCGATCCAGTGCTGGATACGGACACGTAGCGCACTGATTGGACGCAACGGGGGGGACCACAAGCGCTTCTCATCCACCGCCAAACCAGAGCTGAGGAAACACTCCTGCACGAATGATGCGATACGGACCTGTCCGCTCATGTGTACTCTTATAGCGCCCGCAGGTAGACGTGCATGTCCACGCTCTCGGCTTTGTATGAGCTCCGTGAGGAAACAGCGGCTTATCGCATAATTCCATATGTCCGCGTATCCGGGCAATCGCGGCTGATATTCGGCAGATCCAACAGCGCTCGGCACACCGATAACCCCCAGCCATCCTCCGTCTGTTTTTCCGCATTCAAAGAGGACGTAGTAACATTCATCTATCAGCGTTTAAGCGCTCACCGGACTATGGTTTAAAAAGGAGTTGCTGCGTAAAGTGAGCGAGGGTCACTTGTTTCATCTTCAGCTGTTTGCTTCACAACATCGCTCAGTCGTGTCATTCTCAGAAGTTGTTAGCCAGCGTTTGCTGAAGTTTTGTTAGTGGGATGCTCAAACACATCAACAGCAGGTAAGTGCCCTGATGCGCTTTTACTTGAACTTACTGCATATAACCATAAAACCGAATAAAACATTATAGACGGTTCGTTCTGAGACGCGGCAAAAATAATCTTTATTTATTGGTTTCACATTTTTTAGTCATTGCATTGCTTTCTTCCGAAATAAAACGTTGTAGTCGAGCAGAAATAAATTATTCAGCATTTATATAGCGTAGTAATGTCAGTTATAGTAAAATGTATAGCTGCACACCGGTTGTAAATGTGTTCACGTGCGGCGCGTTAAGATTTACTATAACAGAGCACAACACAAACTTTACCGGCTTTTAATTTACTTGAGCGTCTTAAGTATACCACATTTTTTAAGTAAAATATTTTGTAGATGCCAGTCTCTTCGCAACTGTGTGTTATAACAATGCAAGTTCGCAGGTAAACATTTCTGTAAAGTTTTACAGTACTTACAGTAGGGAAACAAGCTAAATAAATAGCAGGGGAAACAACTAACACACAGTTCATATAAAATTACAAAAAAATACGTTCTGCATAAAAAAAATCTTTCACCGGAAGCCTAACAACATCTATAGAGTAAAATCTATTTTTAAATATGTTAATTCTTATTCCGCGCCAATCTTACGAGCAACGGTAATAGTTGTTGTCTGCAAACCGGTTGTAATATTAAAATTGTATTAAAAATTGTAATATTAAAATTATATTAAAACAGTCGCATTTGTTATTGTTACAGTATCGCAGGCGTACTGCTCAGATTAGAGATGCATGTGAAGTTTGTATAGCACAAGGAAGTCATCGCTCTCTCACTTTATCTGAAGATAACTGTGTACAGCATCTACTCTTTCTACAGTATCCCAGAAAATCTGTAAAGGTTAACCTGGTTGTGTATAGATAAACTATTTATTTTGGACTGAAGCTTATTAATCCTGTTTGTTTCAGTTTTATTTTTAGTTAAAATTAGAAAAAAAATAAACTAAAAACTATGAAAGGTATGTTAGGTGAAACTGATGTTTTTTGGTAACTTAGAACATGCTGCAAAGAATACCAAGCAATTTCTTAACACAATCCCTTGAACTTGTCCATATATTTTTAAGGCAAACATGTATATGTTTACAGCTTATTAACGACATTCATATACTTGATATGAATTAATGCTTTAGTAATTGGTAAGACTACCCAAACACTGATACTGTGTTACATAAAAGCAATGAGATAAAAAGTAAATAAAAATACCATAAGTAACATTGTACTAATAAACACATACCTGAAAGTTGTGTTGACAGATAAAGCAGCAAAAGCCCTGTGTATGTGCAGACACACACACACACACACACACACACACTGGAAACAGTGTAAAAGAGGAGCATGGAACCGAGGTATCACTATGTACTGTAATTGCAATGAAAGCCGATACTGACGATAGTGATTGGTGAAAGATTTCTGGCCCATCATAAATGGCCCTTTGTTTTAATGTCAGTGAGTAAAGAGCATGAACATGGCCTTCCAGTCAATGCATGTGCTTCAAGGCTGGCCTTCAATGTTTTTAAACAATAATTATTAAAATGTAAAATATTTCTTGACATTTTTTTGTCTCTCACGTTTTGACCCGCGCAGGCCTTCTTATGAACGATTTGTTTGTGAATAATTTTTGTGACTGTATTTTTTTAGCACATCTCTGACCTTAAGTTATTAAAATTCTCTCTCTAAGGTCAAACAATTCAGTAAGATTGGTTAGATGTTTTTATGTGCAAAAAACCCGAATACTTTTACTTTTTTATTCATGCAAGATTTTTGCGATGCAAATAGGGGTTTCTTGTGCAAATTAGATATTACTTGGACAGAATTACTGTATGTTGTGGTACTGTGTTGTTAGGAGTGTGTGTGTGTGTGTGTGTGTGTATGTATGGATGTGTTTATGGTTGATGCAGAAGCATGATACATTAAAACGATACATTAAAATATATATATATTTTGAGAGACAAATATATTTTTTTAATAAACCGAGAAGAGGTTTCGAATTTGTGTGTGTGTGGCGTGCCGAGATTCAGGAGAACTCCGATTAATCTGAGGTGTAGTCGTAATCAATTTTTGATGTTGCCTTGAACTTGGCCTTCGCTCAGCTGAGAGGCAGGGAGGGGGGAATAAACGGACAACAAAAACGAAAGTTAAACTGATTGTATTATTTCACATTAAAGTTGGAGTGATTGATAGGAGCACTTTCAAAATCTGAAGTGTCATTTATATCATGACACAAACAGTGTTTCTTTTTTCTTTTTTTAAAGACCTCACGACACAGGCCGCAGTGTGTAGGATGGAGCGTGTGCGTGCATGTTTCATCTTGCATCAAATGAAGAAGCAAGAGGCTGCCATTTGTTACTGTAATGATGTTAATATTGTCACATATAGCAGCTCTCTTTCCCTCTTAAAGGCCAGTACAGATGTTATTGGCATGGGGTTGTCATGGTAATGGGATTCACAGATGGTGGATTGATTGACAGGACCTGTCCAGAGTGGCCAGATGTTTTATGAGCTCCTTGTTGCTTCTGCTTTCACACCTGCTAAAAACGCAGAATATGTATTTCATTATTCAAAGCCCATTTAGTCTGTGTCTTTGGTTTAATCATTCTCTGGCATAATAGCTAATTTCAGAAACTTTTTCATGTAGTTTTATTTTCAGCACAAAAGCAATAACACTCTATCATAGTTAATAATCGTTGGGAGTAACATGAGTGGGAACAGGTAGAGAAGCATTGTTCCTTTTATTCTGGTGTGTGTGTGTGTGTGTGTGTGAACATGTTTTTATCTGTGTTTGGGTGGATGTGTATGAAAAATGGGCATATTATGCAACTTTTTTTTATATTTTCATACTTCTTCGTGGTACGAACTGATTCACCAGCTTGTTAAATGTAGTGTATGAAAAATTGGGAACACAAACACACACACACACACACACATACAGGGTTGGAATGGCATGTAACATTTGGAGCAGGCTCATTGCTGCCCAGCCATGCTTAAAGAGGGAGACACTGGCGTTTTTGCCGGCAACCCAACACCAGCACAAAGCTCTCTGACTTGAGTACACATGCCAAATGATAGCCCCAGAACAGTCGTGCCTCGTGTCTCCTAAATACACCCGTGTTCTTCTGTGTGCAACTGTGTGCGTGGCATAGGTGCTTCATACTGCATTAACATTAACAGAAGTAAAGTTCAAGGCAAATAATGTTTAAATTGTGACCCATTATGCTAGACCTATGCAAGGCTTAATTAAAATGTCATGCAGTAGAGAAAATGATGTTGTAGAACTAAAACGAACAGCTTGCGCGTATTGACGTGCTACTGTTATTGTGCCGCTTAATTGACGTTTTGAGAGATGCACTTTCTCTCGTCTGTTAATGGTCAGAGTGTGCAAATATTACAGAGAAGGAATTGCCTGTGTTCAAAACCCATCCCCTTGACCTGGGCTCTTTAATGCAAAGCCTTCTCTTTCAAGTCTGTCACTCTGATTTATGCTCAACTCTTCAATGCATTGAAAACGTGGAGAATACTTCAAATAGGATTACACACACACACACACACACACACACATGCACACACATGCTTATGCTTGTGGGAATCCAGTCTTTAGAGATGACCAATGCTGTAAATAGTGTTTTTAGGCTAAAATGGATTGCTAACTGTTTAATAATGGTGTTACAGAGAAAACATTCTCACGGAAACTGCCTAAGAAATGTTAAGCCGCATGTCAAACCTTACAACATTTGTCCGTTTTATTTCCACATCCTCTTTTGAGAGCCATTACATTGACATGCCAGGATACTGTTAAATTGATGGTGGCGGTTGTTTGCTATGCTGGAAATTTTGGGATAGTGACACGACGATCAGAAAACAAGAGAACTTGTAGCTTTTTATCTCTAAATAAAAAGTTACATGTTCATTCATTGTGTTTATTTCAAAACAGTTGTTGAATCAATTTGTCAACAGTCCATAGGGTTTTGCGTCCATGCATCCTTGGATAATTGTACTTGACTAATCATTTATTCTGTGGGATGAACATTCGTACACAACCTCCCAGAAATTCCTTGTCCTTTCTTTCATAGCTAAGAGTGCCGATGACCACTCCATGTGAGGCGTTATGAAAAAATCATGATCTCCTCCAAGTTGTTATATCAACACCTAAAAATGCTTTGTTTCACACCAGTACCTCTGTGATGGTCAATGAAACTGTTAAATTCAACAGCTCAGGCTGGAAACACATTTCGTGTTGGCAAATAAATAAGTAACATTTCCAGTTGCGTCAAAAAGTTGGACAGATCTGTTGTGTTACATGCGAGCGTATGTCTTTTTCATGAAATATGCAGCGCGAGTAATGCGGATGACAAAGATTGTGTGAATTCTGTCGGGTGTGAAACAGGGAAATATCCGTCAGCTTTTAAGTTGGCTCCACCTCCAACCTTAAATCTGTTGTTGTAGGTTTTTCATCTTTTATCGAACAGGATATTTGCCAACTGGTGAAAAATGTCATCACATTTATATTTGGCACCAGTTATTACACAACAAAGCTTTGTGTTGTTTCGTTGTGCTGTAGGATTTGCTGGTTGCTATCACACAATGTACAGAAGGTTTTCTGCCAACTGTCAAACGTTATGTTCCAGATAAATAGGGTTTTAAAAGAAGAATGAGCAGTCAATGGTAGTTGATTCATTGAAGGATTTGTGTGACTGTCTGTGTTCCACTTCCTTATGGGTTTTTAGTCATTATTTATAGTCTAGTGGGGGAGTATAAGATCTTAGCATGACACAGGGAAGTTTCGAACCCGGGACCCGGTGAGCCAACAGCTCATTTATACCATGAGAACACATGCTTCCTATTGAGCTACAGCATTTTTGTTTTTTAATGTTCTTCACTCAGTCTTTACATTGTCTATCAGTTCAGTTTCTGACGCAGTACAAATTTTCATATGCCTTGCCCACCTGGGACCGATCTGTACATGACCGATGCACAGAACACCTGTGATGTCAGTTAACCTCAGATTAAAAACATTTCTATAATGACAGACTATATTCATTCAGTTGGGTCAGCTTGATTGCTCCAGCTGTTGCTTGGATTGCAATAAAGTCACATATATATTTATAGTGTTTTCTTCCATATAGTGTGTTATTTTTTACTAAGTTGACCAGCACACTTGTCTTCTCATATGTGTTGTAGTCTCCTGCTCTGCTTGTAAATATCATGGACCTGCCTGGACGTCCTCCGCATAGCACTGAGTTACGATTGGCTGATGTCATACCCTCTCCCAGACACATTTATAGGCTAGGACAGGTCAGCAGTCACAGTCTTTGTGTCCAATCCTTACAACATCCCTTGTATGTTCATCCCTATGCTCTCCACTGCTGCTGGCAAAACATGAGGACATCCTTTCACACAGTATGCAGTACTTCTTCAGTGACATTTTTAACCCTGATTCATTGGGCTCCAGAGACAGGTACACTTTTCACTACATTTTCGTAGTGCGTTATCCTTGTTTAGCCTGTACTAATAAATATGTTGTACATTTAGACTACCAAGATTTGCAATGTGAAGCTTACAGGGGAATGTGTTTAAGTAAGTTTCATTGGTTTAGAATGGAATAGCTTTTTGTCTTGCTTAGTGATATTTTTTTTAGCCAATGAATTATTGAGCGAAAAATACATATTTGACCAAGTTTGTGGTCATAGTTCACCAAGTGACAGATGCTCTGATATTTTAGACTTGATTATTCTCCTTTTCTTCTCATGTTTCCACCAGTATCTTGCTGGGCATCCATATTTTATGAGTGCCACAGTAAATAAAATGGAGGCTGCTGCGTATGAGCTTGTAAGGGCTTTTGAGTAAGGGATGTAAACATGAACCCTGCGCTCCTGTGGAGGAAGAAGGGTTACGCAAAGGTCTCCCCAGTTCTCAGTGAACCCATCAGCCCATTCCCTTTTGTCACCAATGTAGGCAATCTTAACCCCCCCGTAATTCCTTTAGGCTTTCTTGGAGAGGGTTCAGAATTCCTGTGGATACAGCTTTGTGACCGGTGTGGTGAGCCCCGCGTAACCTTTTAAGTCCAGCTGCAGCGTTCCATGACAGATATGTTCATTAAGCAGAGGAGCAAAGCTTTTGTCTCTATCCGACAGCAGAGATGGCGAGTACAGGCTATTGTGAGATGCTATTCATGTAATCGCCATCCTGCTTGATCTTACAGCTGCTCAGGTGGAAAGGCTGCGCCCATTACCAGCACCATTGTTTTGTTATTTTCTCTTAAAGGTCTGTCATTTGTTTGGGTTAAATTACAACATATCAGTAATAAAACAATCCTCGCTCACTTTCCTTGCGTTTCTCTCTTCTGCCTCGAGCAGGACTCTTTCGTTCGTGGATGCTTTAAGAACTTTGCTGTGTGATATGTTGTCTAAAAGTACACGGCACGCCATAATTTACAGCGTAATTTATTATCCTTTTTTTGTTATTTGGGGAGAGTTAGCTCTAGAAATTGAAACAGAATAGTCCTCTTGATGGCTTTCTTTGGATTAAGATCACGAAGGTAGAGGGACCAGGAGGAGGGATCCGTCTTTCTAATGGCTGCGATGAAAATGTTTGCCACCATAACTTATGTGTTTCAACATAACTTTATGAGCACTTACTTCTGGAATGCAGTAACCCCCTTTTCCCATTAGTTTCAGCTTTACAGGAAGGCCCACTCAATATTGCTTTAAATACCATATAAAAACCACCAAATTATAGAATTATATTTTCCCGTAAGTAAGGAGGTAACAGGGGACGTCATATGTAATTCATGCAGAATGATTTGTGCAGTAAAGAGGCGTTTGAATTTATGTGGAGGACATGAAAGGTTTACTATCTGCACTGTATGGTACTGAAGATGGCAGGTAGTGTCTCCGGCCAATCAGCTCCTTCACTCCTCCATAAGAGAAAGAGATAGCAAGAGGGGGCGAGAGACACATGAAAGACATAATGAAGGTTAGCGAAATGGAGAGCAATACATCTTGCACATAGAGCTCGCTACTTGTTAAAGCGACAGGGCCTAACCAGAAAGGAATTTGCTTGATGGATGATTTTTACCCTTCTAATGGATACAAGCACTTGAAAAATGAAAACATAATTCTGCTCCTCAAGTTTTTCCATTCCTCTAATGAGAATGAGTGTTACGAAAGATTTGGAGAGGGGAGAGAGGGGACACTGTTGTGCCGGTTTCACAGCTGAACTGTCACTGTCTCTATTGTGTGTATTACAGTAAGGAAAAGAGAGCGCTTGATTTATCTCTCTGTTGATGTGAACATTCAAAATGGGTTAGATGTTTCCTCTGTCATTTCACTAGAGCTCTTTCTCGTTAGCCCCCATTCAAAGCAAGACAAAAATGTTTTTCTGCTTGTTGCCATGGACACAGCAGTTTACTCACGTTAGCTAAAGGTGGTGCCACCACAAATTTTCTGTATTGTTGCTTTTAAATTAGTATGAAAAATATTCGTGTTCTTGTTGGGTCACCAAAGCAGCAGTTCTCAACTGGTGGGTCGAGACCCTACAGTGGTCTGCAGGTCTTCTGTGACAGGGTCGCAGAGAGCAGGAAAAAATGCTACTAATAAATCGTAATGAATAATTTAATCGTACATCACCAGGATAGCAAAATAAATGTGTTTAACACCTTTTACAATAGAAGAGTAAATTATTACCATATCTTTTGTCATTAACAACAATGGCCATGTATTCAAATTAATTGTATTTTGGCACAAATTCATCCAAATAGTAATATGCTAATTTCACTGAAATTATTGATTTCATTTCAAATTATTGATATTAATTCATCCATGCCACTTGGATGATGCCACTTAATATGCCCTACTGATAGATACATAATTTCTCAATGTTTGTTAATTGCACGTCAACTGTTACGTACAAAATTGCCTATATCATATTAATATTTTGCCTTTTGTTGAGCCTTTGTTGTTAAAATAATAAATAAATAACTTTTAAATTTGTTTTTTAAAGTTTCTTTTTTATGTTAATCAAATCTGGTACTGTTTGGGGTCACCAAAAAATATCTGGTTAGTCTTGAAACTAACCAAACAAATAGTGGTCCTAAAAAAGTGTCTAGACACTTTTTGTTATAAAATATCAAATAAACACTTTTTAAAGCAAAACATTTTGCTAAATCAGTTTGTCAGGTTTAAATATATTAATGTATTGCATAATAACATAGTATAGTTAATAATAGCATGCCGTACATTCTTCATATTTAATGTTTGAAAAGCATTTTGACATTTTCTCAAACAAGCTTTAGATTTGTTCAACTTTGTGGAACATGTTTATAGTAGGTACAGTACAGAAGACCTGTGTAAAGTTGACAGGAACTGATTTTATACATCTTTAAAATCACCTTGACACCAGCTGTTTAAAAATAATTTTCATATTTACTCAGACAAGTTACGTAGGAACAGGGTCAAGCATCATTTTATTTGAGGATGTTTGTTTGTTTATGTATGTATTTGGAAGAAATGTTTATGTAACAGATAAGAAAAATTTAAAGAGAAGAATTCAAGAATTTAAAGACATTCTGTAAAGTTTTGTTTATAAATCAGTTGTTACTGCAATCAGTCACTCTTCTGTTGTTCATTCTGTGTTACTGTAATTGTAAACAAATAATAGTAAATAAATGCTAATCCACCCGTTTAACAGGAGAGTGTGTATTTAAGTGACAGTGTACAGTTTGGAAGTTTTTATTACAACTCGACCACACCCACTTCCTGTTTTTTTTCTTTCTTTCTTTCTCTCTCTCTCTCTCTCTCTCTCTCTCTGTCTCTGTCTCTGTCTCTCACTCTCTCTACCAACGACACATTAACATTCTGCATTTACTGCAGGAGTTGCAGTTGCAGTTCTCGCTGCATGTTACTGAAGCCCCATCTGCCCTGATTGGGCTGCGATTGGCTGCGGTCACCAAGCAGACGGGGTGAGAGTGTGAGGGCATGATGATGATGGCGAGGGCGGAGAGATGTGAGATCCAGAGCTCGCTGGGTGTTTGAGCAGGCCGGGCTGAATGTCACACACCTCGCCCCCTCCACACACACTCACTGGGTGCTCTCATGGCACACTGTTAATTAATCTGTAGCTTCCAGCCAGACGGGCCCTGCTCACGCAGCCAGCTGGGAGATGGTTTAGACCGAGCGTGCTCTCTCTCTCTCTCTCTCTCTGATGGCTCACTCTGCTGGCAGTGTCTGCCAGGTTACATCAGGTGTGTGTGGTTGTGAGTGCTGCACATGTGGGTGTGTGTGTGTGTGTGAAGGATGAATGGAATATAAAAATAATTGCAGTGAAAAAATAAAGATCTTGATTTTTGATGATTGCACAGTGACCTGGACTAAATGCTTTAGTGAAAAGCAAGTAATCTGTTTCATTTAGAGAAGAGAGGGTGTTTTCTGTACTAATCATGTAAAGCGAATTTTATTTTAACATTAACATATTCCATCTTAATATGCAAAACTATAAGAAATCAACCTGTAGTTTGTTTGTACATTCCGACCAACAATGGCTCAACCAATGGGGTAGAACTGTTCTGTTAGATCAAGGTGGAGGGGGATTTTGGAAAATCTATTCAGGATTCTAGTGTGACACATAAATTTGGCATTTCGGCAAGTTTTTTTGACCAAAGCAACTGAATTTAAACTTCAGAACTAAGAAAATGTTTCAGTATCCACTTTATCTTTCCAATTTCCATTTGTCTTCCACGTTTTCTTATGTTGCTTGTAGGAAAATATCTGCATTAATGTTATTCGAAATCAAGATTTCAGGTTGTATCCTAAAGTTGTAGCACCTTAAGGCCATTCACTACAATGATTTTATTAAGGAAGAGCTGTTGTTTGCATCCTGTTCAAAACATGGTCCAATCATTGTAATGAATGGCCTCCTGTGGCTTATTGCTTTTTTTTAAATGTTGTAAAACAGCAATGTGATAAAACACACCAATGTTCAATAATTGGTTATTTTTATTTGAAATAATTAGAAAAAAAACTAATTATTTAGCCAAGAAATACAGTTCATTAGCCTAACTGTTGCCAAGAAACAACTTGGTGGATTAATATTGAATTCATACAGTGCATTCAGTGGTGCAGTATAAGTTTTAAAACGGCTTAAAATGCTGCTCATCCAATCAGAACTAGAGTTTAAACTGTCTCTTTTATAAAGAATGTTTTATTGTCATTTAGTGTAACCACAATCAAATCATGCTGCTCTAATCTAGCCTTAGATTCGGCAATATCTACACATCTTTGTGCAACTTAGAATTAAGAGACAGGAAGTACAGATGATTGCACACATACAATGCCTACCTGCACATCCTACAGAATCTGAAGAGGTGTTGAACTTTTTGCTGGTGCTCTCTTCACCATCCACCCATAACCTACCAGTAAGGCGGAGATAATTTGATCTGTTGGGCTCCTCTGTCATTAATGGCCGAGTCCCAGGCGAGCGAACAGTGAAGGACAATGGCTTCTACAGCGAGTCAGGTGTCTTGCGACACATTTGCATGGCGCTAAGTGCATCTCAATGTAATTAAGATGGACAGAGTGGCAATCGTCAGATGTACATTAGACTGCTGTCAGATACACTTCCCGAGCTGAAGTCTCTGGTTTAAACTGCATAGTGACAAAGCTGGTCATACCACCCCAGAGAAAAATTGCATTGCTCAGAAGTCGCATTTTGGACGTTTAAATTAGGTTTTCAGTTATATAAGTCTGAGTATTGAAGTTTCTGATATTTGATTATAGATTTTACTATCTTGGCAAATCTAAGCACAGCTGAGACTCTGTTGAGATCTCCTCTGAAACTCTAGAAGAGAGACATTTGAGATTTAGCTTGTTTTCTCCAGAGTAAACTCTGAGAAGCTAGATAATTCATCAGCAATCTCTGTTTGATTTTTATTTATTCTTATTGTCTAACCACAGAACACAGCTTACCTGAAAAGCTTTTTGGCGACCTGAGCACCAGCAATCCCAGCATCCCCCTGGAAGGTCTGTTGGGTTCGCTACAAGTGTTTTGGCACAGTCTAGCGCCAAAAGAAAACATTGTAAGCATTGTTGCTTTATCACTCGTTGTCATCTGTTTTCTTGCTTGTTAATCAGATGCAGTCCTGGCACCTGGACGAGGGTGTCGTCAAAACACTCATTTTATACTTTACACTTAGCATGTATTATTGAAGCACTTTTTTAAACACCCACCATCAAAGAGGAGTGGTTTAGGTGACCGTGTCATACGCTATGAAAGGTACAACTCTTAACAGAGCTTGTAAGTGAAGGGCTTTCAACAGCCTTTCATCATTCCTGCCCCTCCCATGAGCGTGACTGGTCTTCCTCCGAGCTCCGAAATGGAGTCGTCTTTTCCCCCTCGCTTATTTTCTGCATCTCTTCCTGTTGGCATGGCGACAGCTTGTAAGCTACAGGTGTCCCTGCTTGCCGGAGTAATGGTGGAAATGGGCTCTTGTGCTCAACAGGAGAAAATAACCACTTCACCAAACAAGGCACAAAAAATGCGTCATAAAGGCTGGCTGAAGGTTTAGAGGTAATGTTTGCTTGTTCCATCTGTTTTACTTCAGTGATAGTATTGTACTTTTGAGGAATTGTACAATTTAAGAATAAAGCAAAGAGAGACTGTTTTACATGCTTTTCATGTTCAGAAACCATGACCACATAGCAAAGTTAAATCAGCATCTTACTACTGTAAGCAAACATCTTATTGCTTAATTTGAAACAAAAACAATTGTCCACTTTTGTTATGTTGCTTCCCTATCTCTCACACACACACACTTGTTTTTATGCCTTATGGGGATTTTCCATAGACATAGACTTTTATACTGTACAAACTGTATATCCCTAACCTTCACCCTACCCCTAAACCCAACCCTCACAGGAACCTTTTACATTTAAAAAAAAAGCATCATTTAGTATGTTTCATAATCGGTTTCCCTTGTTGGGACCGCTGGCTTGTCCCCACAATGTAGGTGTGTGTGTCTGACTTTTACCATCCTCATGGGGACATGTGGTCCCCACAGTGGTAGAAAACGTGTACACACACATACACACACAATGAATTGAGATGCTTCTTTGGTTAAAAACAAAAGCTGCATGGTATGATGTGTTGTCTGTTGCTCAGCAGCAGAGTCCCTCAGCGATTTAAAATAATGTTGACATCAACATTTCTGCATTTGTTCTCAATTTAGTTTTTTTCCCTTCTCTCTTTCTTTCTCCCAAGTGGGCACATTGACATTTTACACAAAATCAGGTCTGACACTCAGGCTTCTACAGTAGTAATTAAAGATGGGGTTTGTCATATCAGCATTTTTATTCAGTCCTAAAAGATTCACCACTTCTGCTAATCTGTGGAAGCAAGACCTACAAAGTGCACTGTGTTAAACTCCTGACTTCTTGCTTTATTTAGTTGTTGCGTGCAGCCATTAAGTTTAGGCTTAGTTCTTGTTTTCATCCCTCATTAAGCCAACTTTCTCGGTCTAGGCCTAAGTAAACTTAAAAACAAGTTCTGTTTCAAAAGATGCTTCGCTGCTTAATTTATATGCAGCTATTTTCTACCATAACAGTCTTGTAATATTGTGAGTGACTGATTTGATGCTCCGCATGGGCAATAGCCCCAAGTGCAACATCAACAGTGCTCTGAGTGGTAAATTCCTGATTGAAATTGATTTCAGTAAATTTTGACATTAACGTGACACAGTTCTTGTGTAAAATAGTTCATTTTTACAGTCATGGTAAAATTTTAATTTAAAATATGGGTTTATTTATAGTTAACATTCGTTTTTGTCCCATCTGCTATGTTTTGGTTACATTTTTTACATTGTGACATATGTTGTGATGCATTCTGGGATTTTATTCACAAGGAATGACAGGGTAAGTGCTGCTTTGGCTAAAATGGGTTGTCTTTGGAGAAACAAATCATTTTGTCTAGCTTTTGGAACAAAGTTAAAGTTGGAAGCAAATTTATGATACTTTAAATGCTACCTCTGTAGGCAGCTCATTAGGTTTGGAACAGAGCAAAATCACTGCAGAAAACTGCATTGTGTATGACACACTGTATTTTAGTGGAACACTGTTAGGACCAATTTAAACCAGGTGTCACCTGTTGAATAGGTAGTTAGTTCTGATAACTTTTAGTTGTGTTTCCTAATCTCATTTGTCCAAGTGTTTACCAGCTGTAACCCATTCTTTTGTTTCTCATGGGATGTGCATAACTTATAAGTTTAAACAAGACCCTTTGATATTGACTAAGGGAAGGTCATTACAACCCCCCCCCCCACACACACACCACCTCACCCCTCTTTCTCTCTCTTTTTCACTTCCTGCCGGTTCGCCTTCCATGCCAAGCCCTCAAATGGATGTACTCCATTATCAAAATTCAATTTTTGCTTCCATCTCAGTGGATCTCTCAGAGAGGCGTGGGGCGTTCAACCAATCCTCTTCTCTGCCTGTCTCATCAGCATCTGCTGCAGGAGAGCAAACAGTCTTAATTGTGTTTGGTGAGATGTGACCGCCGAATGACTAATGAGCCCTGCAACCCTGTGGAGAAGCGATGTTGCAGTGTGCACCCTGGCATCTCCAGCCCTCTGATCACTGGACACAGCGGGGACTGCAGGGTCTGGGGTCTCCTGATGGGTCAGGCGCTCAATGGTCGGGTAACTCTTTATATGCACTTAGTACTGAGGATCAACCAGGATTATAGAATGGAGGCTAAATGGACTCTTTCTTTTTTCTTTTTAAAGAGGAAATTAGATAACACTATGTAGGTGTCTGTGTTATGTGGGACATCTGTTTATCACTCGGTTGACCACACCTGAAATCTCTGAACAACTCACACAGCATCTTAATTCTTTACACACTATTGAGTTGGAAAGAAAAAACATTATCGTCTATGTAGAATATCAAGTATGGTGGGATAATCGTAGGTGTTTTTTCAATTATAGTTAATGATTCCCACATTTGAGAGGAAGAGTGAAATCCTGAAGGGACAAACTATGCAAGACGAATCAAATGAAACTTAAAAGGGAAGTGAAGGTTTTCACATGAGAATGTACGTTTCCACACACTGTGTAAACATCCACACACTGTCAGTGTGATACAAAAAAGAATATTTAAAAAGTTTGTCTAAATTTTAATATTGTACCATATAGGCTAGAACTAAAATGTAGCCTTTTTTTATCATTTTTAAAACTGTCAGCCTTTTTTTAAACAAAAAGTTATAAACTGTATTCAGTTATCAGCTGAAAACAATCCCTTAAAACCATCGTACAACCGTACCGTTACAGGGTCCTATACACAGACAGTGTTTCACAGTGGCCTGTCTCTTTAAATTATTAACAAAAAACATGCACAACTGTTGCTAAGCCATCTTGTTATTAAATCGCCTTATGACACATTTAATATAACTTAATATGACACATTTCTTCCTTGCATCAAGAGCAGTAATAAATACAAGATGCATAAAATGTACACAGTCAGACTTAGAAGCGTAGAAAAGTGATAAGTACAAAATAAGTTCAAAATAGTTACAGTGTTACAGTGTAAATAAAATAGTTTTCTTAATTCTCAATAATTGACAGTCACAGTGAGTTGAAATAAGTGGCAACATAACTTCATAAAATCATTGTTGCACAAATTGCTTCTTTTTCTGTTAATTAGTTACTGAAATACTAAGAGTGCTCAGAAAACAATACATTCCTAAACATAAATTAAGCATAATATTTTTAATATATATATAATTTGCTGTTATTTTGTCCTTGTTGAAAAATGAACAACCATGAAAAAACTTCAGAAACTTCATTTGTTCATATGAAAGGGTTTATCTGAGAGCAATTGTGCACTTTTTTATTCCTTTTTTTAGGAAATGTCTTGGACATTATGTCCTTTATTGGTAACGTTTTAATCATTTTTATGGTTATTGTTATCATTAGAGCGCTTTTTAAAGTTCTTACTGTTGATGCCACAGTAAGGGTATTTATCCAATCCTGCCGCAAAAACTGGTCCAATTGCTTTAATGTAATGCAAAAGGCTACATTAAATGACAAGATGAAATATTCTTTATTTAAGCACTTTTTAGAAAACATTTGAGAAGACATTTCATTCACTCCCCTTAAGCTGTCTAACAGAAATACCCTTATTTCTGAATAGGATTTGACCTTTAACCTTTCACTTTATTTAAAAACGGGCGAAGCAGGGTAATTAGCTGAGCACACCACTCGTCTTTCACAATGTCCTTAAGCATCCTGCCTTTACTGAAGTTTCATTAATTGCCTTCCTTTCTCATTCAGTTGCATTGGCCCAATTGCAGAACAAACATGTTTACAATCTGAAGCAGCTACACAAATTTTGTGTAGCACAGTTTTTGCTCTCTGTAGCCAAGAGGTTTTTGCCTCTGCTTGTCCCAGTCAGTGAGCGCCCGTGTCCCATTTCTCATTTGTATCGTGTTGCACACCTTGTATGTGAACCCATACGAGTCCACATCGCATCTGTTTGGACGGGAGGGATGGAAACTATATGATTTACAAGGCAAACTGCATGCTTTTTAATTAGCAATTAAAAGATTTAATTGTAAGCAGAAACACATTTTTTACCACTTTTTTTATTGCATTCCTGTAAGGAATGAGAAACATTTGCGCTATCAATATTAAAGCATATCAAACTTCAAAGCAAGCTGACCAGATTTACAGGAAGTGATTCCAGACTTCACGGCATCTTGTCTGCTGTGCAAGGAAATGGAGGTGTCCCAGTGTTTGTAGCACACACACCTCAGTGATGGGATGCTGCTTTCCTCACACGAGATGACCAGATGGTATCTTTAATGTTGCCGGGTGGAGAGGGGAAATTGTGTAATTTGCTCTCCCGCTAGTTTTGCAACATTTGTTGTTTATTTCAGTTTGAGAAATGCACCAAAAACGTTGTGTTAGCTAAAAAAAACAGTTGCACCCAGGCGTTTTGGGGCTTTTAAGTGAGCAGGCTAACCAGAGCTTCCACGTCTGTTTAGACTGTCAGAAAAGTTTATTTCTCTGGCCTAAACAGACGCTGAAGTACGAACGAAAACTTGTGCCTCTTTGGCCTCACAGGGCCGACATTTTGTGTTGACAGAAGCCAGACAGTGGGTGTGCTTGTGTTTGTGAGGGAGAGATCAAAATCTTCCAGTGTGCTGCCACCATTTACGAAATCCATTATAAACTTTGCATAATTTCCCCTCATACCTAGCCTCTAATTCCATTATCTTATTTCATAAACAACCAGCCCTGCTTATTTTATTTTTTTTAACTTTTGACGAATTCCCTCATTTTTCTGCCAAGTCTTATTTTCAGAGGCCGCTTGGTTAGTACAGGCATGCAGCCTTCCCACATATTTTCCCTGCCATTTATCCAGATATGCAGAAGAAAACACTGGCGGTGGAGCTGCAATCTACAATCTTATGCGGATTAAGGCAAGTAATTAAGTGATATAATTGCACATGCTTGTTCGTTTAAACACTTGTTATTATAATAATTGGCACTGGAGTCCCTCCAAAGCCCAGGGTTTCTGTAGGAGTGCATACAGCACAGAAAGAAGTTTCGTTCCCCTACAGGAATGTTGTCAACTGTAGAGATTTGGTACATCCGGACTGTTAAATAAGACACAACAAGAATGAATAAGCATAAAACGACAAAATGTGACAGAATTATGGTCGGGCAGGTTAAATCAGGAAAAGAAAGAAAGAAAAAAAAACAAAGAAAGAGAGAAGGAAGGAAAGAATGAAGAAAAGGAAATAAAGAGAGAAGGAAGGAAATATAGAGAGAAAGAAGGAAATAAAGAGAGAAGGAAAAAGAAGGACAGAAAGAGGAAAGGAAAAAGAAGGACAGAAAGAAAAGTAAAAATAAGGTCAGAAAGAAAGAAAATAAAAGTGAGAGATGAAGAAAGACAGAAAGGGAGAAGAGAGGATAGGATAGGAAGGACAGGAGAAAAGAGAAAAGAAGGGAGGAATAGGGAGGACAAGAGAGTAGCAGAGAGGGCAGAGAAAGATTACAAAAGGAGAAGGAGGGAGGGCTACAGAGAGGATGGCATGAATACAGTGGAGAATAGGACTTTGCTGACAGTGTTTATGTAATTTAATCTGACCATCTGGGGGAAAATCAAACTAATTTGAAGAGCTCGGGAGGGAGAGGGAGGCTGCCTCTAATCTGCTCTCACAGCCACATTGATATTCAGGAATGCACAAGTGCCACTGAAACACAGAGCCTATAACAGCTAGACGCTCTTAATGCTAAAAGCCCAGTTGGGAAAAGACAAAAGATGCTAGCTGTGTTACAACATCATTTAAAAACAAACTTTTTGTTGTGTTTCTTTCCTTTTTTTGTTACCTGGACGTGAGGCATCTAATGTATTGATTAAATTTCCACCTACCATCCTTTCTCTTTTCTGCTGATGTTATTAGGTTTTAAACCTGATGAGAGCGTTTAGCTTCCGTCAATTGAGAAATATCTAATAGAATCAGACTGGTGTTTGGAATATCAAATATGTTAGGAAATTAAATCTATTAACAAAGACAAGTAAATCAATGACTACAGCTCGCAAAAGCAGCATAGCTATAGACTGCTGAAGACTTTTAAAAGTGTTGAAATATAAGGAAAAGTGCAAGGAAATGAAAAATAGCAAATTAAGTATTATAAAATAGGTTGTTTTTACTCTTAATTCTGATTGGTCTTGAGTCATGTTTAACATTGTAAAGTAAACTATGTTGCTTGGCAACCACCAACAGTCCACAGATAATAAGCTACATTACTTCTGTATTTATATATGTGTTCATGATTGTATGAGCATTTA
Source organism: Botia kubotai (assembly GCA_036877585.1). Taxonomy (NCBI): domain Eukaryota; kingdom Metazoa; phylum Chordata; class Actinopteri; order Cypriniformes; family Botiidae; genus Botia; species Botia kubotai. The sequence goes on from JAZGTI010004744.1 coordinate 26,626, forward strand.
TTTGTTTATGTTTCCTTTTGCAGAGGTACGGGGCGTGTTAAATTGTGTTTTTATTGATGGGCATGTGACCTTTTTCAAAACATTAAATTAAATATTCCAGCTCACTTGTTGTTTCTCACACTTGAGTGTGATTTCCTACACCCCTGTGAATACACAGCATACCCTCAGTGTTTCCTCAGATCTGAGGAGACGTTTAAAGGCGTAGCAACCGTTCTGAGTATAGTGTTGTATAATGAACCTTTCTCTTTCAACTCCAGTGTGTCGGTGAACCTCTGTGAACATGTATGCTTCCTCAACTAAGCTAGCTCCACTCCACATCTAAACCTTTTAAGCAAACGCATGCCCTGCTCACACTTGATAATTACATATCTGTACAGTTCATCAGTCACTGCATCACTGTTGCTTCTTATTGCTAAGGCCCCCCCCCCACCCCCCACCCCCCAAAAACGAAAGTTAAAAAACAACTAAATGGCACTGAAATCAGGCGTACAGAAAGTTTAAACCTTATTCGGTTTCATTGCCAACTATGCTCACACACACAAGGAATTTTTCTATTGAGCAAAAACAGCTTTCAGTACGCGCAGAAATATACCAGCAACAGTAGACACAGAATAATAAAATAACA
>JAZGTI010004745.1:0-27245 GCA_036877585.1 Botia kubotai
CTGTGGCCCTGATCACATTGCTGTTTGTTGTTTACAGAATCTATGGCTGTCACAGAGACGTGATATTTCAGAACACCTATTTCAGTGTCAGATAATTGGGACATTTTCTGTGTGCCATTCCATAAAGAACTCACTTACAGCTCCATTAAGTATGAGCAATAGTGATGCCTGTCTGCAATAAACATCAGCTTATACGACTCTGCCTCAGTTTCAGTCATAAATCTTATTGTTTCATTTAATGCAAAGCAACCTGCAGTGCAGTTAGTATGCATGCATGCCATTGGAATCGAACCCGTGACCTTGATGCGTTGCGAGCATCACGCTTTACCAGTTAAACTACAGGAACATGTTTGAACTACAGAAACTGAGATCATGCATAACATCCACAGCAGTACAGAACCTTTAATATATGCACAACCAATCATGTGACATATGTACATCTGTAATGTCAGATGTTGCTCCTGTTGCTCCTGACAACATCACGCTCACAGACATCACCCAGATGCAACAGGATGCACATTCGTGCAACCATTTCCATATCTAACCTCCAGTTTATGCCTCTGTACAACCATCATTTAAAAGCATTGCTTTGGATTGCGACCAGAGAATGTTATTTACAAACTATGGGCTGAAGCGCTCGCGTTTATTAGTCGAACAAACCATAACGGAGTCTAAAATGTTTACGCCGCTTAGCATTACAACAGGAACGATCTTCCGGGGAGCTAAAACTTTAAAACACTCTATAAAAGTGCTTCGCCACCGTCAGAATTCCATTCGCGTTTTAAAAGACTGTAAAACACACGTTAAAGTGAGTCAGTGACATATGTAAAAGTCACACCCATCTGTGGATATGAAATATGGATCCGGATCACCACTCCTCATTATTTTTAATGCTTCCTGTGTATTGATTTTTTACTCTCCGCTTCAATTAAACGATTTACAGCCTCTTTGTATGCAGCTCAGGATTTTGGAGACGGGCGGATAAGAAAGGCCGAGGAGTGGACGGCTTCTTTTCTGACCGCCTTTCCATCACACAGGAAAAGATTTCTCATTAGGGGAGAGTGAACACAGCGCAAAACAGACTGAAGGGCAAGGTAGCGCATTAAAAAAGCCTGTGTCTTTTGACAAGAGGCCCTTGATGGATACCGGTGTCAGGCTGAAGCGTCCCACGGTGCCGGGCCCTGCGTCGACTCGACTCAAACCCACGCTGGGATTCTGAGATCTTTTACCATCTTTTGATCGCCTGCTGTGCACACGTGAAGAAACACACGCGAACACGCGAAGCGCAAACAATGCGATGCGCAGTTACACCTCATATAGATTTAAAGATCTACAAAGACACGCAACAGAGCTTGTAGCTCTAGGGATTTATTCAATTTTACACAAAAAGCAGCTTTAATGTTTGCGACTGGTTGGAGTTATTTCCATTAAAACGTATATAAACATGCTAAAAGCGTATTGCACACATGGAATTACAAAAAAAAAAGACTTATATAATGGAAAATCCCAGCCCATCCTGAAACACATAATTCAGGGGCCTTTTATTTTGGAGAAGTCTGGGGCAAAACAATGGAAGAAAGTGTACAGTCTGGTGCACGGTGGCCAGGCTGTCTACAGGAAGCATAAAGCCTCTTCACTGATTTCGGTCGCTACATACCACTGCAGACTAATACAGTCTGTTATTATGAGGGGTTAACTAAACTTCCAGTTAAACCACTTGTCCTGTATAAAGGACCTGAGTAGATTAACTCCCTATAAATTAACTGGAAATATGAATTTATGAATTAATATAATTAATTTATGAATAGCTTTCCTGTAGCTCAGTGGTTAGAGCATGGCGTTAACAACGCCAAGGTCATGGGTTCGATCCCAGGGATTGCACATACTCAAAAAACAATGTATAGTATAATGTAATGTAAGTCGCTTTGGATAAAAGCGTCTGCCAAATGCCTAAATGTAAATGTAATATGACATCGTTTACAGAAATATGGACGACATATGTGAGTTTTTGAAGATGAGTTGAGATGGCCACCATTTTCTGTTCATTCACTCCCCCACATAGGCTGTTATTCTTGAGAAATGACGCCTCAACACATTTTCAAGCTTATAGTCCCATTAATATAAGTGATGTGTCCACAAAAGAAGAAAATGTGGTTTGTATAATTGGTTATCATGTTCCATATTTTCTGCCAGACTTCTTGCTTACACTTTTTCCTCACGTAAGCTCATTAAGCTCTGATGATGTCAGGAAACATCCACGAGCCGTTAAAAGTTCCAAGAGAGATTTGACATATCTCACAGAATATGCCTTCACGACTTCTGATTTTGCTTTAATGGTTTACATGATCCATAATTATTCTGTACAGTTGTCTTTGCAATAGTTATGCGATAATGAGCACAAGGAGCAATTACTGAATAATATTCTCACGTCACGTGACCACAGATGGTTATGGACAAAAATATAACCACGTATTCAGCATTGGAGGGATAGAAAAACTTAGCAATCAAACACTTATTTAGTTAAGCGGGTAAAACGTGTTAACGCAAACTAAAATAGACTTACTATTGTAAGTTTCGTAAACACGATGCATTTATTTTAGATAGAACCTCATATAGACTACAGCATTAGCTTCAAAGTGATCAGACTTTGGGATTTGGAATTAGACTATGTGTCACATGAAACGATTTCTTATTTTGATACTGTTCTGGCTTATTTGATCATACAAGCTAAAAAAATGAAATGGAAGCTGTTTTTTCAGGATGTGTTAGGATATGTCTCCAGGCTCAACAAACAACAAAGTAGCAAGCCGATGAGGTAAAGCGCTTAGCAATTACATGAAAAATGATTTAACAAATCAATACGTAAATTGGATTGCGCAGTTTAGCGCAATATGAATATGCGCGCCGGTTTTCCTCATATGTTCAACAACCTGTGTGCATCTTTATAGATAACGAAACCACGACACAGCCGTCTATAAAGTATACATAAGCTACTGTAAACGACAAGCACGCACATTGCACGTAAAGGTCGAGCGAAATGTATCATATTAACAGACTAAAGACATAATAACAAATATTTTATGTCAAACGCTGGATCGTCTGCTAACAGCCTGGACGAACTTTTAAAAAAAGCTCCAGGCATTTTCCGCAGTACAGATGTATTGAATTTGCGCCAGATTACAAGAAATGCGTGTTTAAATGCGAGTCGTAAGCGATCCATTAAATAAATACAAAACATTTGGTCATCAAATGGCAAACCCAGTTTACCCAGCTTGGATTACATCACCCCGGACCATCAGTTGCACGAGACAACCGGAGCTTTCGGTAAAGCCCTTACTTCTGTTACCCAGAGGACTAAAAAACTGTCTATAAAAGGACAAAAAATCTCGTGTACATCGCTTAGAAGGACGTAGATCTAGTAAGTACGGTAAATATCTTTTGCAATGCACGTCTTTTATAACCCGTTATAGCTGTCCCCTAATAGCATACACGCAAAACCGCTGTGTCTCATGATCTTTGCGCTGAAAGACACGCAACGCACCTGGTTGTTTAGGAAATCAGCCATCTACAACTTTTTGCACACGAATTGAGCGCGATCACCGTTATGGTAATAAAATATTAACCACGAAGGCCCACTTACCGGAATGACAGCTGATTCGTTGGATGAGAAGCGCTGACAAAGTCAAACACAACATCCCTAAACGACACGATTCTCGCAGTCTCCACATGTCCAAATGCGCAATTGGAGCGAAACAGAATGGCGGATCGAATTAAGCGTTAACGAATAAAGCACACTAAGTTGAAAAACTCAAATAATTTCACAGGATCGAGGCGATGCGATGACCAATCTCGTGCCTGTTTCGTGGGACATTTCGGGCAGCCCACAATCCGCGCACACTTGTGTTTTCTGTCGAGTCGCTTTTACATTCTCTTTACATTCTCCAAGTTAATCCACACCGGCACGCTCGCCGGACGCACTTTGAAACGCGTGTTCACGGTGGCATAAAACAGTCGCTTCTCTTCCTCTTCGCGTATGTACAGAGTCAGTGTCGTCGGTCACATTCAGTGCGCGTCGCTGCTCTATCCAGGAAGTTGTGCATATGAGCGTTTCGTGTTTTGCCAGAGGAATTAGTTTACAGCCGTGAAGGAAAATCAAAGCCCTGCCCTCTGGATCCTAGCGCCGAAGGCTGTGGCTCTTCACGCCTACTGAAGCAGGACGACGATTGGCTACTGGACAACTCGAAAGCATAAGACTAGTTCTCACAATGTCTCTTTCAAATAGACAGTGTCGAAGGCTATTCGAGGACGTAACACCCCCAGAAAGACCTCGTTCAGGATCTCGGGACAGTTTTTGGTTTGCATAATGCAGAACGCACGCTCATCTCAAACGGTAAACGTGTTCCTCCATCAGTTTCATATAAACGCACGCAGAAACGCGCCGAGACATGCCGCCTCGCGTCGCGCTGTCATCAGCAGGTTTTAACAGCGTTATCATTCAGTCCGGCTCTGTTCATTGAGGAAGGGGAGTGTCAAAACTAGCCTGCGATGAAACGAGGCATATTATGCCCTTCTCAGATTTCACCTGTTTTCATTTTTCATACCCGCTAACAGTTACCATTTAAAATACTGTGCAGGTGCATGCGTTCATCTTTTCAAACAAACAACAGCTCGTTCGTGTTCCCTTCGGGCTCTGGCCCCAGACACTGGCGCTCTCCAAGGTGCTGAAAGTTTGCCAAGCCCTCGCGCATTATCCATGGTGCTGATGACTCCCCTTTGACGTCAGTGTCACACATTAGGAGACCGTATGGGCCATCTTTGGTACGTCAGGTGCTCAGCTTTAGCGTCTGCTTTAGCGTGAAACTGAATGCATACAAATGAATCGTTATCTTAATTAACGACACGTTATTAAATCATGTAATAATTTATTCAATAAAGAAAACATACATCTAAAAATATTCGATTTGCTAGTTAATATTACTTTATGCACTGTATGCTTAAATGCCCATATTTACCTTTGGCTTGCTCTCTGAAGGCATTCAACAATATTTTCTGTACACCCACCTGCATTGTGAAAAGTGTTATACAAATAAAATGCCTTATTTGGTCTTATTTGTTCTTACGCTTTAACAGTTGGCTTGTAATCATCAAAATAATGACTACATTATATATAAGACATATGGCTGCAATTAAAAGCTCTAATCTGGTATACACTAAAGCACAACTATATTTAGTATTTTCCCTTTGGATAAATAATGTATTTATGTTTAATAAAATATATTATTAAATATATTCCTATTTAATTCAGAAAATGCAGTTACCTTAACAAGATGCTACCCAATCTGAGCCTTCAAGATTTCATTTTGGGGTAACACAATGTAGCCAGGTTAATTTGGCCAAAAATTATATTTTTAACCTACTTTGGCTAAACAAAACCAGTTAGTTAATTTAGTTACCACATGAAGAACATTTATAGGTTCACACAACCTTTGACATGTTTGACAGCCGCTCTATGTTTAAAATCTTCCTTCACCTGCGATATTTTCTTGTTGATTGCACAATTACGCTTATTATAGTTGTGATCCCTCGGAATCACTGTGTCTCAACTCCTGAATTTCTCATTGTGTTAAATTAATGTTGCGTCCTTGTTGTCGGGTCAGGACTGGAGAGCGTTCTCATGGGCCAACGGTTCTCCATCATTCTGTCAGAGCTGTGAGTCGAATACTTTATCGCTAATTATCACTCCCAGGTTTTCTCACTAGTGCACAAGCCAGTGTGATGGTGTGACACTCTGCTGTTCTCTGAAGACAGCCACAAAAGAGGCTACAGGACAGAAAACAGCAGGGTGTTTGGGAGCGCTGCCCAGCTGGACTTTAATTTGAAGAATCTGATTAAATTCGGTATTTAATTACCCTTTTCTCAAAGGAGCTGTTGGAGATTGTCACAGTGTTTTGAGCGTGTAGGGTGCGAGCCATCTGCCTAGACTTCTGGAGCGCTCTTTGGTGACCCCGGCAAAAAGGAAGAAATATCTCTCTTTTAGTCCTTAACTCGCCTTCTCTCTCTCTCTCTCACACACACACACACACACACACACACACACACACACACACACGTTTACTTATCTATTTAAATGGCGACATTCCATAAACTTCTATTGTTTTCATACACAGCTAGTTATTAACAATATAACCTAACCCTAACCTGCGAACGTTTTGCATTTTTACAATAAAAATAACGCGATTTACTATGTTTAAGTAGTGATTTTACAAATGAGGACCTCCCCATAAGTTGCTTTTGCTCAGACTGGTCAGGTTTTGCTCACTTTTGGGTACAAATCTGTTTCCAATATATGGTTAAGTAAATCCACACACACACACACACACACCCACGCATACACACAGACACACGCACACACACACACACACACACACACACCCTGTCCTTTATATACAGCAGCTCTTTATTATTTGTTCTGTTGATTTCACATCTCGACAGTTGCTGCATAATATATGGCGGAGTGCATCAATTATGTAGCATTTGTTCAGGCAACAACTATACTGTACGTACAGAAACTCACTGAATCTGCGCAACCCGCACGCTGTAAATCTCAGGCACAGTCATAATTCACGGCTCTGCACGGCAAATAGATCTTCCCAGCGCGCCCACAGTTTACGCCACGAAGCGCCCGGCTCTACTTTTCATCAAAAATATATAAAAGAAAATAGAAAGTGCTTGACTTGATTTGGTGGCGTTCATAAAAGTTTAAAGGCTGAGGTCAAACCGTAAGCGCTGAAATATCAAGGTCCCGCAGGAAACCATGATGCCTCGTGGCATTTATTGCAAATGTACTTTTTGTTTCACCATAAATGGAAGAACTTGGGACAAAAAGAGAACCGCATACGAAAAGAGATTAGAGAGAAACAGAGAGAGAGAGAAGTTTGTCCACCTTGACATTAATATGGGCCGTAATTATTTCTCCTCCGGAAAAAAACCTGAATCAGGTTTCAGAAGATGAGGGAACCCTTTGAAGACGAGCTTTTTATGAGGATCGTCTTAGAGATTCAGTGCTAAGGTCGTTTCACAATTGGAAACGGCTAAAGTCGCACTAATGGAACAGCACATTAGAAAATTCTTAATGATGTTCGTGTGATCCTGAAACCAGTGGGGGGGCAGTTCATTTTTTCTTTATCCATGAACTATTATCTTGCCTTTCCCTCAGTGCCGATACAAATCAAAAACAAACCTGAAACCCTTATTAAAGACTTATCTGAATCTGAATGCGTCTCGCCAATCAGTCTGCTGAAACTCAGAGAGAAACGTTTATGCAAATTGGTTGTTTTGTCACTACGGTTTGTCATGCGTTATTCGTGAAGTCCATAAGGAGCTTGGAAACGGCATGAGGTTCTGGACGGCCGCGTACAAAATGTGAAAAACTCGTCGCCAAAACGCATGTATGAGCCGTTTTGAGATATGTACCCGTAGCGGCTTATTTGATAAATATCTCATTTGCATATATATGCAATTTAACATGTTATATCATCACACCAGCGAATTCGATCCGCAGGAAAATCTACTTATCGAAACGCCATCCGCAGCCCAAGACAACCACAGACTAACCTGAGGAGGCCTGTCAACAGAAGTAGGAGATAAGAATAGGCGCTTTTCCTCATCTTTCACACGCCATAGTCTATAATTAGGCCATTTTGGGATTAGGGAATTTGAATTTCAGTAAAAATCTGCTGCACCACTGCTGTTCCAGAACTGTTTTACATTTCTGCTACGCCGTGCCAATAGCCTCTGGCGGTGTGAGTTAAACATTTAGAAGATATCGACGCACACGCTTAGCATTAGAGTCAAAGTCGAGAAGTCCGAGAGACTGACCCAGGAAGAAAGAAACTTTGACTGGATGGTGTCTAAATTAAACAGTTCTACACTGCGCTACAGTTATATTCAAATGGGCTTGTTGTAAAGAGCTAAATATTTAAAGCATGTCCGTTTAGTGGTGAATGTTGCCGTGGCTGTTTTTTGGCCGCTGAGGCAAGCTGTTATGTTTATTTTGAATTTTGTAGATAGAATTATCAGCTACTGTAAAGCTGCTGAAAAGCCAGTTAAACAAAACTGAAAAGTATCTGAAAGCCAAATTTAAATACCTCTGAATGTACATTAATTGCAATCAATTTACACTATCAAACCGAACCACATCTATAAGGGAACGATGCTAACCTTCTGTCAGAACTAACTTCACTTTCTTAGAAAATACTCTGCAGTTATTCTTAGCCAACTTGTTCCAAGGTCATTTTGTGACTGTATTTACAAACGTTCCCTTGTACAGGAAGCACAGGTGTAGTTCATCACATTAACTATGGAAATATTCCACTCCGTTTGACAACTACAAAGTGTCCGGATACTCAAACGGTGTTTTTATTGCTTCATAATTAGAAACCTTACACACTTTCTGTGAAATGCTCTTTCGAATCAAGTCTTCTGTCTTTTAAATAAATGTCTCTTTGTTTGATATTTCACGATCCGGCGATTGTACGTTCGTAAGTGTACAACTACAATTACTGTATGCAGATTTTATTCCGGGCGCTGAAAGCTTTGCGCATGATTTCGGCTAGCGCTGAAAGGTCAGAGGTTTGCCAGAACAGAGGGGCGTCGATGAATCTATATGCTCTGTCAGTGTCATCTCATCCTAACACCCTTTCCTCTCTCGTCTCGCCCCTCACCGCCCCAAAGCAATCTCTCTGTTTGTCAATATCTGTAGCCATCAGTTCTCCCAAGGACATGAGCACGGAAGGGTCAAATGCTGCCACTCAAACTAATTATGCTGATGGCAGCAGGCAGCTAAAAGTCCCTTTACTGTCCTCTGAACGGACGCTCAGCATTGAGATATTCAATATATTCGCTTTTGCCAAATGGGCCTGCTGGGGCTGCTGCTGTTCTCGACAGCGTCGAAATACGTGTTTTCTTTAAACTGCCAAACATGAGCTAATGCACAATGGAAATGTACGTTAAATACGCAATCAAATATGCTGAGCTAATTCGACTGTATGAACTTGAAAATGCTGCGCACCGTGCGACACAAATGATTAAATCAATATGCACGCGAATGGAGTCATAAATACGCTACAATATCGTTACATTTGTGCAATTTGCAGACTGGAGCTCCCACTCTGTGTTAAAGAATGGCCCATTTAAAGAATGCGAGGCGTATGTTGCAGCTCAGCTATAAATCAGTTTAACAGCATGTGACTGCTTGACCGGACCTCTGATATACGACTACAGGGCTTCAGTCACAACTCTTAAGTTCTCAGTGTCCCTCCCCGAGCGTCTACAACGAGGTCAGTTTGTTTTGTATTATTATTTAATTATTCTTCCGAAAAGCTCTACACTTGCACCACGACGCCTTCATTTTTGCATATTAAAATTCAGATCAATAACCCGAAATGAGCGAATAAATAATTAAATCAGTCATATCATACGGGCTGCCGTATGAGCGCAAAATTGAAATGAGGTCAGATCGTTACAAAAAGAGTCTAGTGAGCTAGTCTATATTCCTAATCATGACTAGCATTACTTTGTAATGTCTTCCCTAAAGCATTTTAACTAGATTCACCAGAATATAATAATTTGGGGTGGGAATAAAATAGATAATAAAGTAATAGGAATAATTCACGTTTCATTTCATGAACTGGGAGTCTGTAACTGCGTGGCGTGATTTGCTACACTGAAATAAAACTTGTGTCTGTGTAATTCCTCCATTTTTGTCGGACTTTTCCACTTGATCAGAACATTAAGCCAAAATGAACGGTGCACCTGCTTGGAGATGGATGCCAATGTCACCCTGACCGAGCCACCCGAGTCGGGTCAAAGTTTCAGCCACAGAACATTGTGATTCACCAAACATCAGTTTGAGAAAGCTGTTTGTGAATTTTGCAATCTAGGGCATTTCCATCTCTGCATTGTTAATGAAACGAATCTATATTTGTTTATGCACTTGGAGAAAATGAATAATGAATGTTGTTCTTACATTTCCCACTAGAAACAGAGAGCACTAAAACAATTAACACCTCCAGTAGAGATAGGAATAAGATAGCCTGGGGACAGTCATCGCTCAGCACCGGTTTTCAGCCACATTTGCAAAGACAAATTGGGATGTTTTCTCATGCAAAAATGGCTCCGAGAAAATGTAAATCTCGGAAGAACTTTCCAGAGGTGTATGATGTCACTGCGTTTTTTGATTACCAGTCTGATTATAAAACTTCCTCTGGTGATGCGCTTGTGTGTCTTCAGTTCCATCCAAACAGCAGAATCCACCGTGATCCTACAAACAGTCGAAGAAACACATTCATTCAATTATACAACAATTATACACACATAATTATTCATCAAGAGAATAAATTTCTAAGTGATCTTTTCCACCCTTTCGAATTCAAGATACAAATGTCACATTTTACATTTAAAAAACTCACGCAAATGATTTCATTCATAATACTAATATTAGCGCACGCCGTGGCATATTTAACACGCCTGATCTGAAGTGCTTCGCTTTATATTATATCCAGTACATTACCTAAAACAACTAGTCACAGTTTTTCAGCAGAACAAGATTTTTGTACACGAGGCTCATGCAGTTAGTAATGGCCATTTTCGAAGTATAATCCACTTTATTCGCTTTAAAACTCTCTGGCACTTTATTTGAAAAGAAATCTCCACCTGTTCGGACGCGATTTATTGCGGGCCAACACATTCCGAGACGAGCTGTTCATTTCTAAACGTTACCCATGGCAGTTTTGCAATAAGCTTGTAATTATAATGGATGGTGTTTGTCTGTCCGGAATCAATTGATTAGTGAATTGCGGTGTATTGTATTAACGCAGGAGAATAGCGGACGATAAATCATTGAGTTGAGTTTCACAGACATATCTTCTCTCCTTCAAACTGATGCTTAACAGCAAACCTGAGCCGGTTTTAATATCAGTGCCGCGTGGTTAAATGTTAATTATTATATTTGGAATTTTAATGTTGCTGTTGGAATGTGATAACACTGTTGTTATGAAAATTAAACTCAGGATCGTTATTTTTGATGCCGTACAAGTACAAAGTACATTTTTACCGTCTCATCTTGTACTTTTGTTGGAAAGCAAAACTTTAACCGCCAATAAATGAGGAATGAAGCGAGAGAGCCACTATGAGAAAAGAAGAATGGCTGGTCGTCCTTCTAGCTTTGAACTGACAGCAGCTCTTGCCACTCTCCTCCATCTTTTAATCATCTAATTTCTCTTTGACTCTCAATTACACATGACAGCTGCTTTTCTGTTTGAACGAGGGCCACTTTATCTCTGTATGTCATGGTTTGTTAATCTCATATTTCTTGTATTCACGTCCAACCAATTGAACGGAATCAAGACGCAGGTCTGTGCAATCAAGAAAGCTATTTTAATATTTAATGGATTGTTAAATTTTATTTGTCTGGCTGCTTTTTTGTACAGGAGTCCATCGGACCACTAATGCACTACTGGCTTCATATTCAGCGTGTTCATCGTGAGATCATTAATAATAGATATAAAAATCGATTTCAGCGTTTTTCTAAAGAGAAAAGACCACTGCGTACCCATGCAGAAGTTGCTAGGGTGTTGCCATTGGTTACCAGGGTGTGGCCCTGTGGTTGTCGCCACAGTTGTGGTTGTCGTCTCAGGTCTTCTTGTCTCCTGACTATGAGGGTAAGATCTCATCTCCTTACTGTCTCCTGTAGGACTCCTACGATCATAAACAAATCTTGATTACTTGTCAGTTATTGGCACAGAGAGTATAACAATCCATATTAATATTTCCTACTGACACACTAAAGCTTAAATATTTTATATTGAAGCAGCTGTGTTTAGATGTTTGCACAGCACTGCATTTAAGAACTATTTTTTGGACAGACGTTATATATAATTTCTCACAAAAGAATTGCTTGTTTTCTTGATTGCTGAGCAGGATTTATGTTTTTTTAGATGATGTAGACGTGTGATTACACCGTATGTCTCCTCGAGCAAGAAGCCTGCACAGAATTCTGGGAAATTATGGAGGTCTGGTGCACGTCAGCCGAAAACTGACCCATGACTCTCTATATGTAACCCTCTCAAAGATTTTTTAAATGTCCTTGATCCTCAGTCACCAGCTCATGCTAATCTAATTCTAAGCTCAGTGTCTACTCTGAAGTTTGTGATATGCTGACTCAGCACGCTGGTAATGATTTATGAACATGCCTTAATTGGAACCTTTGCTTACCCTGAAGGTGCCAGAGACTCTGCTGTGCTAAGCGCATTTTAATCATCAAAACATGTATGAGATGTCTGGGACATTTGATTTCATTGTCCTAATATACAGTACATGCAATTTCTTGGAATGTATATTGAAATGTAATATATGTCAGTGCATAAAAATGTATCTTGTTTTCTTGGATAAAAGCCCGTGGGTTTTGCTAAGTTGGTGTGGTGCAAACTGGTCTGTTGTACAGTAGCATAAAATCAAAATATGGCTGATCTGATGTACAGTATATTGCGTTTTGAAATATCTGACCTTTGAATTATGCATGATATAAGACAGGTCACCATTACAGTATGGTTAAAGCAACAGTTAAAAGCACATCCCACTGAACCTAAAATTAGTGACTTTTTGAGTGACTTTTTGAGTCACTTCCCAGCTAACATTCTCTAAAAGTAATCAAAAACCTTCTTAAATTGTTAGTGGAACGTTTTGAAAGCATGACAGAATTTAAAAACGTTGTTATAACCAAGAGATAATGTTAATACAATGTCTAAAAACTGGATTTTCGAATGTTCCCAGAACTTTCAAAATAACTTTTTTGTTACTTGAAACAAATGCAACAGAACAACAGAAATGTTCTTAAAACCTAAATTTGTTGGCTGGGTTAAAGCCATCAGATTTATTTATTCCTTGTTCACCAACCCCCAACAAACTTCTGGAACTTGGCAAAAATCCCATATGCGTTTTTTCCATCACAGTCAATTCATTGGGCATCTTTTCCAGTTCTGATACTGATTGATGACATTCCGAGTTATTCGCCAGTAAAATTGCTTTCCAAGATTACATCATCATTCTTAATTACACAGAGTCGTTCATGTGAGATGGCAACAGTTAATTGAAAACTAATTCCCTTAAGTGGACATGACTGATCGCTGCCGAAAGTGTAGGTCAGCAAGTCCTATAACCCTCGTTTAACTCGCATGTTTAACCAAACGCACTAAATATACCACTTATATATCGTTGGGCTCTGCCGCAGCTTTGCTTCATTGGTTGATTTTTTTATTCATAACAACCTTAAACTGGACTAAACATTCAACAAGAAGGAAAAGCTTGTCAAAACAAACTTTGATGTTAGCTTGTCTGAAGGATGGAGAAAGTCTATAAAAACTGAAATCTGAAGGTTATTTAAGATGTTTGTAATTTGAAAGCTAGGTGGTCGCTAGGGTGTTCTGGCTGGTTGCTAGGCAGTTGCTCCTGGTGCTTACTAGAGTGATATTAAGCAGTTGCTTAGGCTGCATTGTGAGATACAGACAGACCAACAGACAGTTAGACCGGCAGACAGACAGACTGACAGACAGACTATACAGTCACAGATGTTAATATAAATTTTACAGCAACCTCAAATGCAACGTTTCCAGTAAGACTCACATTCCATGAATGTACAGTACGTCTGAAGAATGATTTTGTCCGAACAGTTACAAAAAACACTGCACACTATGTCAGAAAATATTGAAAGACTGTGGTGAGTTTAATAGATGTAGTTGGAAAGCTCTAGGGTCGGAAAGAGTTAGGAATCAAAAAACCTGACCAAACTCAGTACAGCAACAGTATGTTGCCTTTGTCAGAATACATAATAGAGGAACAGGAGAAAAACGCATAGTAGAAAGAAAGAGAAAATGAGAGAGAGTGAGAGACAGAGAGAGGGAGAGAGAGGGAGAAAGAGGGGGAGTTGGGCTGGCGGAGGGGTCGAGTGACGTGTGGTTTGGGCGCTGATAATGGACTGCAGAGGGAGGAGATTTTCCATCAGGCATGGAGAGAGTTGATCTATAGTCTTGCCTGTTTGAATTCATGAGCATTAAGTATGGGACTGTCATACGTGTAATTTCAAATTCCTTAAGATATATGCAGACGAGCGCTCTAAGTGATGGATTTTAATGGTCATTCCAGGATTAGAAAGAACCAATTTATTTTCAGGGATATGAATAACAGAAATCTTCACCCATTGAAAGGCAATGAGCCGTAATTGGTGCCTTGTTTTCACTGCTATGAGCTTGTGAACGACCAAAGCTAAGCTTGAGGACATAATACACAGACATGAAAAATGAGAGCACATTACTGCTGTCTGTCTACAGGTACATTTTGATGCTTTACTGACACTTTGGCTCGCAGGCATCCCTGAAACTGGGCGGAATTAATTGCATGGATTATATCGAGAGCAGAGTTAATTGGGGACATATGAATGTGACGACTTTTAAGATGCAGCAGAAATAAAACCATGTATCTTCAAACAAGTCATGAATTGTGCGTTTAAGTAATAACTGCGCGGATTGAAAGCACGGAAACTTGTGATGCAGTTCAACGTTCCACAGCGCACGATAAACAGAGAGAAACGCACAAGCTTTTAAGTGCGTAATTAGACAATTCGCAAAATAACAAAGAGACGGTCCGTCATCATCAATAACGTCTTCGTTATGCACCGGCACGGCTGCTAAACGTGGGTGTATTTGCTCTGTTGTCCGTCTGTTGTCTGTTGTGAAATGAGATGTCTGCTCTTCCTGAAGTCCGTCTGGCAATTATGAGGTTGCCACAGAAAAACACTGAAGACGGTGTGAGTACTTTACCCCTTAGATATGCTGCAGCTTTCAGACGTCTCAAAAAAGACCAAAAAACACCAAAACGTGCAACAAAGCAAGTCCACAGCTCTTGATTTACATTCCGTGTGCTCTGACTGTTGCCAACTTTGTCTCGAGATCAGACCGACCGACCAGCGGAGGCCAGACTGTGATATGTAAATAGCATAACGAGCGCATATAAAACAAAGCCATTACTAGCTGCTTTTTATAGTCTATACATTTTCTGGTATGTATGTTGACAAGACCACATGTCTCGACTCCTAATGAACTACAAAATACGTTTAACTGTGAAATATTATGACATAATGACTGGAGCTGTGTGTTGTGGAATTGTGTAAGGAAAGGTTTCATTTCCCAGTGGTCATATTAACGTGCCGGGTATGAATTACTTTAACGAGCTTCACAAATAACTACCATTTTAAAATGGGTCAAAGAACAATGCGTTTGATGTCAAAATAACTGTTTAAGGTACGGCGCTCATTAAAACAGGTGCGCTGATGTACTGTGCGTTCCTCTTTTCCGATATCCAGCACATTAAGCCGGCTAATGAACGGGCCACTTTTTTCCACACTGGGCTTATTCCCAAAATACTCTTAAAATATTAGACAGAATCTAATTGTGCATTAGAGGCACAAGAAGAGGTGTGGTTGCTTACCACATTTTTACATTTTAGCATTAGCATCGTGTATGATAACGATACTTGTGGGTCACATTTATACCACAGAAAAATCTCTACGCTACACATCTTTCATGTTGTTGATTTTTAAAAATTTTACATTTTAATGCTAATATTGTTTACTTACCGGTAATTACGTTTCTTGCTGTCTGCCAAACATCTCATGGCTGGTTCATCATGGATTTTAAAACCAATAAAACTGACAAGAGAAATAGCAATGACATAAGTTCCATGCGAGATGTTTTCTAGGTTACCTTTGAAGATCTCTGATTAGAAGAGGCCATTTCATGATGCGCTAGATAAAAAAGATTAAAGTTATCTTCAAAAATCAATCACATCACAGTATCATACGACCACAACATGTTATTGTTTCTGAAATCACTTACAATTGCAAATGAAATTACTTGTGAAGGAAAGCATGGAATATATTTTTATTCTTTAACTACAGTACATGTTGACAAAACTATTCCTTTACTGTCAGTACCATAAAACATGCCTTTAAATATTTATCCAAAGCCAGTTTTAAAATGCATCATATAATCTTTCAAATCTTTTAATACCAACTAAAGTTTGATTAATCTGATTAATTTGATTTATTCTGGTTAAAGCCAAAGACGACGATGTTTCGTTTGAAACACAAGTAAACAGCAGTGCTGGGTTTCAGGGTTTAACAGTGGGTACGCTGTGTATTTTTAGGGCTCTTGTGCGCAAGGGGAGAAACGCTCTCATTATGAGAATGACCATGAGCTGTGTGTGAGCTTTGTGTGAAAGCCCATCAAACGCTTTACTGAAGAAATCCAAAGGCAGTATTTGGGTCATCAGAAAAGTAATTAGAGTGTGAAATGGTTCCTGAAAACAAATAAGGGTTCTTGATTTGGCATTCACACATTCCCAAAGCAAGGATGTTCAGCACTGTGTTTTAGTCAAAGCAACATCACATTGTTTGGCTGAAAATCAGCAAAAACATCTTTTATGCACTGGAGAAATTAATTGCTTGTTTTCATGCATCATCACTTCATAGCAATTATTAAAAATATATGTTTGTTGTTGATGGACACTTCTAACTGTTTGATAATTGAAAGTGACTAGAAACCAGAAGTACGCAGCTCTGACCCAAGGACACAGATTGTACAATAAACCTTGAGAAAGGCTTGTTAGGTTGTTAGTGGAACATTTTAAAACATTACAGAATTAAGTTTAAATAGCGTTTTTAGAACTAACAGTAACATCAATACAATGTCTAAAAACTGGATGTTTTGATTGTTTCTAGAACTTTCAAAATAACGCTTTAACCGGAAACGTTAGGGAAATGTGCTTACAACCTAAAATTGTTATTTGGTCATCACTGAAAATTCTTAAATGTGAGTTAATAAACTGATAGTTAATTGCAATCTTGGTCATCAAGTCCGGTGCTATATTCCAGTATTGGTTATCTTCATAAATGATTCATGCTCTTCTTCAGAGGCACAGCAGGCATGCCTGTGCAAAACACACGTTCACACACACTTGTTTTTATGCCTTATGGGGACTTTCCATAGACCTAATGACTGTACAAACTGTATATTCTATCCCCTAAACCTCAACCTACCCCTAAACCTAACCCTCACAGAAACCTTCCTGCTTTTTTACATAAAAAAACATAATTTAGTATGTTTTATAATCATTTTTTCTCGCGGGACCGCTGGCTTGTCCCCACAATGTAGGTGTGTGTGACTTTTACCATCCTGGTGGGGACATGTGGTCCCCACAGTGGTAGAAAAACAAATACACACACACACTTCTTGGGAATCAATATATTTAGTATAATAGTTTAGTATAATAGAGAAACAAATGGCGCTAGCTACCAAAAACCAAAACAGGTTGCGTTAGCAGTGGTCTGAAAGAGCCAGCTACGGCTAACGCCCACTTACCTGCCTTTCAGCAAATCGGTTACATCACCTAATTAATATTCATGAACCAAGCTGATTACGTTTATTCTTTCCAGAACGTTCCTACGCTCCTGATCTTCCCTTCTGAGTGTCTGTCCTACAATCTTCTGCTTTGGAATTAGAAGTATTATCTTCTTACGTGCAGATAAATTGCAACGGAAATATTCAAATGTTTTCCGAGGAAAACATTATGCGCACACCAAAAACGGAGAAAATAAATCACGACTTTATTAAGTGAGATGCGCTTGCCGCTCTGAAATAAAGCAAATGACTGACATAATGAGATCATCCGTTATATTACTGGCACTTATTTGCCAACAGTAAACATACTGACCTATATATCACATACTGGAACGTGATAAGACAGAGATGGAAATAATAGACCATGAAATCTTATTCCCTGGAGCTCCATGAGATTAAATTTGTAGTTCAAAATGTCACTTTATAAACACTATCACATCTCAGCAGCAGGTCTGCCATAAAACTTTCCCAACGAGACCAAGTTATCAGCAATATGGATATGTTTGTCTTGGGTACGAGAGGTTATAAGGAGCATTGCCTGTGAGAGCTACAGAAATCATTAAGAAACAGGTTTTACCTCAGCAGGTCAGAGGTCAGTTGGACCGAAATGTTGCCTGGCTGGCATCTAACGCAGCAGCTGGCTGAAGGGGAAGGTAAGCGAGGTCAAAAACAAAACATTTGGCGTCCGACAGGCTCCTGTGTTCCTGCTCAAGAAAACAAAACAAAAGCTGCTACAGAACAAGGCAAAAATGCAGGGTGCCAAAACAACCCCAGATTGCACGAGGTCAGTCGCGGGACCCATTTTCAGATTTAATTAGAACAGCCCTGTTGCCGTGGTGTTGAAATGTATTATTGGATGTTGACTGATGTAATTGGCCCATTTGAATGCCACGTTCCACACCATCTCAAATGGACTGATGGGAAGTTTTTGAGCCTGAAGGGATAGCTCATAAAATCCAATTAAGGCCATGCCTTAAGGAGGCGTGCCGAGGGGATGGTGGTCACGCTTCAATCACTTTTACTCAGTTAATGTGTGTTTTTCTTGAATAAATGTCTGCTGGCGGAGAGACAGGACCTCCCTCGTGTTCAGTGACTTCTAGCTCGCCCATGGGCAAAAATGCTGCGCTTAATTTAAAAGACAAGATAAAAGTCAAACGAAAATGCAGACGAACGCGACGACACGTAATTCATAAGCGCGTTCGTTTCTCCTGAAGCTTCACCTGCGTGAATCGCAAATCTTCACCTGTTGCGTCGCAATCAACATATTCAAATTTTTCCTCCGGCGCTCCCAGCCACGAATTCTTGCTCCTAGCAAAGAATCAGAACACTGCGCACTGATTGGTCCCCTGCGCCGAGCTTATAGGTGAGTGTATATTTAAGAGCCTTTTGAGTGTCAGATTTGCATGTGCTGGCCGTTCTCAGTTGGACTCTGAAAACAGGTGCTCCACTGCCTGCTTTCCTATTACTGCAACAATGCAACCCTCAGCGCAGTGTCAGCCACTGAAGATCTGTGCCTTACAACCCTGCATTTTGTCAACAACACTTAGCAGTCAGCCCCCAAAGGGGCTTCGAGCGTCAAGCTACTATTAATCTTGTTTATTCCAATCTTTCCTCATTTTTTTCACCTGCCTTCCCGGTACCACTGCTGTTTAATTCCCAAAGGTCTCCACTATCCATGGATCAGCGCGATCAATGATTTATCTGCATGCAGATGGTGGCAGAGACCCATGTAGGACACGTGTGCTAACAGGGTTTCTCTGCTGTCCTCCAGCAGTAATGGGCTTCTTGTTGCCTGTGATCCTTATTCTAAAACTACAAGTTAAAAAAGAAAACCCAGCCAACAGGGAACAATTTGAGAACGCTGGCTAACATTCTCTAAAAGTTCTCACAAAATTAGCAAAAAATTTTCTCACAGTAACATTAGTAAAATGTTTTTTAGCATCATATACGATATCAAAACGTTATTTTTAAGCTGTTCGTGGAACATTCTAAAATCATTATAGAATTAACTAAATGTTTGAATAACATTCTCATAACCAAACCAAATGTTAATAAAACACTGGACATTTCGCACTTTGGAAATAACATTTTTGTTACTTCGTGAAAACCTTGGGAAAACGTTCATACAACCTAAAACTGTCAGCTGGGAACCTTGTGTGTTGGTGCGCTCGCCCAACAAATCAGATCACAAATGACATCTCTTTAATATTTCAGTCATTTTTCCGAGACAGCAATGAGAAAAAAACTGAGCTCGAACCGAGTTTCCTTCACTCTCCTGTGTCTAAGATTTTCCTCTTTCTTAACATCCGAGTAATGTCACACGTCTCTCTCAGAGTTTCAAGAAGGGCTCTCAGCAAACGATGGGTTCTCAGGGTTCTCAAACTACACGTAACTTTACAGTAGACTGACGGACACAAAACACAGATAAACAAATAGAAAGATCTATATATAAAGCTGTATACATATGACAAACAACTATACATAACTATAACATACAATATTTAGCACTTATCTCAAGCACATAGTTCACTGAACATCTATTTTGTCTGAAAAATTGATTGCATACAAAATCTGACTTCAAAATAATCTTAATTTATTTCAAGGCCGAATGTTCTAGGGTTTGTTTTCAACATTAATTGTACAGCTTTCTTGCTGTATGTCGATACGTTTTAGGGTCTTGTGGCTTGTTGCTATTGGGATGTAAACTTTCAACCAGCATAACAAAACATGTTTCTAGAAAAAACACCTGCCCTGCTTTTAAAAAAAACAAAACGGACAACCGAGAAATCTGGGAAGAAAGTTTTCTAGTACTAGTCTTTGAAAGAAACCTATCAATGCGTTTATTTTAATAAACGGACACAGAGTGATTGCATGAAATCAAATACCCATGTAGTCACCTGTAAACCATTTTGAGACTATATGTTTGAGTGAATTTGTGTCAAATCCAAGCTGCATTTTCTTGACACGCATCTTTCAAGAACGAGCTATACCTCAGTGCATAATGCAGTCAGCGTTTCCCACCCGTTTCCAATGGCACTTGAATACTCTGACTTAATTTAAATATATTTGAATAATACATTCTGTGTACGCATTTGATTTGCAGGTTTTACAGTGGCGGAAAAAAACGCAATCCAGAAGCTCGTGGATGAAATTCATTTTCAGGTTCATTATAGTTTCCTTGTCACACCGTTGTAAATTAATAACGTGCATAATGTAGTTTGTTTATGGCTTTAAACCCAAAGGACTAACACAGTACACAACGGATGATCCAATAATATGCGAGACAACAGGTCGTTTTAACGTGTTTTTAAAGCTAATGCAAAGTGAAGGTGTAACTCAAAACAGATGTGTACACTAGAACATTTAAATGAGGTATCCGCTTAAATGTGTGACAACTAAATTAAGTAACCAGAAATTCAAGAGTCGGGTTTTGCATTAGTTATTATTATTATTGCTCTGTATCTCCACCATCCTCAATACAAACAAGTCAAGTGGATACTCATCCTCTTCAACATAAACGACACACTTTAGAGTCTCTCAAGATCCCATTCAAGTCAACAAATTAATGAAGTCAAGCATATGGAAACTACTGACAGTAAATCTCTGTGTTATTACAGGATCCAGTACACATAGAATTGACTGCAGAAAACCGGCTAAGAACCGCCCACTTCCACTGTGAGATTTGATTGGCATGCAAAGAGGCGGGGTTATCCATAAATTAGTATAATGAACAAACTGAAGGCAAACAGCATATTGACAAGATAGATACAAGCTGTTGCAAACTCATTCCCAGCTAACAGCTGTAGGTTGTAAGAATGTTTCCCTTAGGTAACAAAAACCTTTAAACAGTTAAGTTCTAGAAACGTTCAAAACATTACTGCAAAAACGTTTCTGATAACTTTGGGAAAACTTTGCCAGAACATTAGCTAACATTCTGAGAACATTCCCTGGGTTAACTGGGTACGTCCGTCATGGTGCACATTTTTTCTTATTATGAGCCAGTATGTCTTGTACGTTTAATTACACAATTGTTGATCTAACAGTAGATCATTACAAGCCCACAATTATTAAAACTGGCTTGATCATTACACAAGCTTTTGTACAGCACACGTCTAACCAGCTTTGATTGGTGGTGCAGTGGTAGTAATTTACAATAATATCAAAGCTAGGCTTGTCTGTGCACAAAGCTAAGATACAACAAACATAGCATGCTTATTTTAATGCATACGGTCACACATTCTATAGTTTAAAGTATGCAAACTAAAGTTGTACAAATAACAGAATGCGCATCACGAGCGCCGCGCGAATACGCCAGCGTAAGTTACAAAACCTACGTATACTTTATGGTTACCATGGTTACAAGCATTGTATCTGGGAGCGTGAGTGAGCTGAATTAAATCCAGCCCTGAAACACGTCCATTTGTGTTCCTGACAGATGTTTTCTTACCCATTTAATAGAAATACAGACACGCATTAGGACTGTAGCGCAGAACACAAGTACCTCTGCTGAAATAAAAGCTATTAAACAGAATGCGACTGTCATTATCTGCAATGTTCACAATAACAACCATCAAGAGATCTTTTACTCAAATCATAATTGCACAAAAGTGAAAGAGCACAATGCACAATAGAAAAGCAGCATTGCATTGGTTTTCCTGTCCTTCTGTTCTTGCTTAGTTTACTGTAGACGATTTTTGATAGGAATCTTATTAAAAACTCAGCATCTTTGTAACGAGTCCGATTGCCAACGAAATCAGGAAGTGGTAGCGGTCCAAGTCGGGGAAGATTCCCAGCTGACCCCACGCCTCTTACTGGGCTGCTAAATAAAAACCAAAAGCTCGTTATCAATCTGCAATTAATTAGTCTCCTTCACACAAAATCTGGCATGACAGATTGTGATGGGTAATTATGCATGCTGATGAACAAATATCACGCGTGCCAAGATGTGGAGAGACAGAAAGAGTGTGTAAGAGACGGCTCACTAAGGGGACGACGTGACACAACGATCTCGCATGGTCTGTTCTCACAGTTTGCTTCACGAGAAGTTATAAGGTCCAAATAACAATAAAACTGTCTCTTTTTATTTGATTCACTTTCCCGGTCTTATTGTGATTTATTAGTGCAAATTTTACCTCAATGTGTTAAGCAATCGTTCATCAAAACATAATAATTAGCTCCACCTCTGAAACTGACTTTCTATTTCAGATGATGTCATCAAGGACAGTGTTCTGGTATGGAACGCCCCTTTTCATCCTGATTGTTTTATACTGGTATTTCAATATTGTGTTGGAAATATCCCAGTACTAAAAGAAAAACTATTAAGACAGCCTTCAAATTTCAGTGCCAAACTAAACAGAATTACAAAGAGGATAAAGATGACTTCTAAATTATAAATATTAAGACTAATGGCACAAAGTAACAGTCAAAAAACAGGCGTTAAAAAAAGATTCAAACTTTTTTAAATGGGAAATAAACCAGCGTTATGCTTTATAAACAGAATAAGTGTGATGGTGTCATTTGCAGTTTGGTTGAACGAACAGATTTCAGTCCGCTGTAGCGAAAAGTGAGACGGTGTTGAAATGCAGAATGTGGAAAAAGCAGTCGATCTTATCAAACTGTGTTTTCTACTCGACAATGCCAGAATGGTCTTTTGCACAAAAACTGTGCATAATTGCTCCTCGAAGCCATGTTTGGATCAGTCCTTCATAGGCAAAGTTATTTATTGAATGTCAACTCACATGTGCCTGAGAGCGCAAAAAACATTTTTATCTCTCCTTCAGCAAAGCACAACATAATATATATATTTGTGCTTGGCAGGGACACTATTCATGTAGACCAGAAAGACATTCCAGGACTGTGCATGCATACGAAGGCCTCACTGAGGCAATAATACAACATTTCAACACAAAACAGTTAAAAGTTCCACACCTTTTCATTCTGCTTTGTGTTTTTAAGTGCTGGAGTGTTTTGTTTGACAAGCGAATTCTCTGCGCTTTCTAAACGCATCTGCGGCAAAAAATATTAACTCGAGTTTAACCAAGAAAATCCTTTAACAAGAAATGTAATACTCGCGTGGGTCGTGTTAAAAGATAGTCTGTCGAAACCCTGCATGTTTTAGTAAAAGCGGGAGATCTGTGTGATAAGTGTCCATGAAATACAAATAAATGTGCCCATTTCGACCAAACTGTTACTGTCAAATCTCATAGGCAATTGATAAGGAACACACAATGGGTATCAGCACGTATTCTTGGTGTAAATGTTTTGCTTCGGCTCAATTTTGTAGCAATTGCATGAACAATCAAATCTGGCCTTCGGATGGCATTTAAAGGTGGTTTTAATTTACCCTGTGCATAAACAGTAATTACATCTCGAGTCTTCTTCAAACAACAGTCTGGGCGAAGATTCAATATCCATCCACGCTTATAAATAAATAAATAAATAAACAATTCTCTGACCTCAAAATGAAAGAGAGATTCAATTCAGACCAATATTTAACAGGGTGATTCGTGACATCTTGTTCGGACTACGCATCTAACAATTTCAGGTTGTAAGAACATTTCCCTAACGTTTCCATTAAGTGACGTTAAAAATGTTATTTTGAACGTTTTCTGAACGTTCAAAGCGTTCGTTTTTTTAGCCGTTGTATGTAACATTATTGCTTGCTTATAAGAACGTTACTGAAACATTTTTAAATTCTGTAACATATGTTTAAACATTCCACTAACTACTTCAGAATAATGTTTTAATACGATATATAACGTTAAAAATGCTCTACTAACAGTACCGCAAGAACTTTTTTGATAACGTTGAAAGAACTTTTAGAAAACACTAATCAACGCTCTGAGAATGTTCCCTGTTAGTCGGGCACTGCAGTGGACAAAATAAAAGACAAAATATCGTCAGTGCATTCAGCGCAATTTGTTTCTGCCATCATATATTTTCACTGATAGAAACAACATCAACACAAGCATGAATTATGAGTGTTTGTATATCTTACAGCGTTCACTGGACGTGCACGGAAGGAGGTCAGCGATTGTGTGTCAAGCTCAAAGTTGCTGAGGAGTTCTTCATGAGATCTATAGCTTGCAGTGCACACAGCTGCCTCGCGGCAGATATCTCTAATTGATAATGTAATTCTTTAGAGGTCAGGAACATGGTCAGGAACATGGATCATGCCTGAGAGCTGGTGCATTCATCACACGTGCTTGTGAGATAAATGATCTAAGAGAGAGGCGAGATCTAATGACTGTTTGTAATGGGAGTTGTTCTTTCTTGTCTGGAAACGGCAGAATTGTAGAAGCCTTGACTATTAGATTTACAATTAGGCAGCGTTTATTAAAAGAACCCAATTACTAGTGCACTGCAAAATCCAATAAAATTTAAAACTGTAACGTGCCCACTCGCACGTTCCAATATCATCAACTTTTTTCTTCTGTGAAACACAAACAATTATTTTGTCTCGGTGAATGTTTATATCCTTGTATCCATACACTTTTTGGAGCTGGAACACCATTTTAATCAACCAATCAGATTTGAGAGTTAGAGTTATAGGCAGGGTGAACAATTTCTTTCAGAATCATTTTTTGTTATGCTAGTTGAAAGCCCTGTCACATCCTGACAGCAATCACTATGTAAAGTTGTCTAAATATATTTATATATATATATATATATATATCACATTTATATATGCTTCAGAAGAGTTGAACCTCATTCACTTTAATCACATGAGAAAGGTACCAAAAAAAACTCACTTAGAATAAAAATACATAATTTCTCTCAGAAGTTTATTTGTTTATGACGATGCGTAATGAAACACCCACCCGTTCCAATACCTCAGAAAGTTGATGCACCAGATCTTTTGGTTGCTTTTTCACCTCTATATTCCATCCCTGACTTGCTGGAAAACACAAATGGAACTCATTAACTGCAAAGCCAAAGGTCCCCCGAGCAGTCGCAACTCTCATACTTTTCTGTTTTGTACTGTAATCTAAAAGTGTACAGTAATCCAGGGGAGCGGGGAAAAGGTCACTATGTGAGCGGGAACTGTCGCAAAGCCTGAGGCTCCAAACAGAGGGATTAGTCATCACTACGAGAGAGACAGCGTGAGAGAGAGACAGATTGGGCAGCTTTCTCCAGATAGGTACAGCGGTTTGGGTGGGAGGGGTCAGAGAATTGAACAGCATTAGAGTGACGGACGTATACGCCTGTTTAATTAAGCCGGACGAGTGTGGAGATATGATACCAGCCTCCAGCATTCCGAAATCCCATTTTTAACAACTTCCGAAACATTTTTTTCACTTTTTCCACTACTAACCTGTACTTTATTTTGACATTTTGCCTTTTTTTATTGACAGCACAGGAAAGCACAGCAGCAAGGACGGATAAGGATGGGAACACGACCCGGGCTGGACTCAAAACCCGGTTTCCCATGAGAATAACAGCTCAATATGTCAAAACACCTGCGCAGACCACAAAGCCACTACTCTGCATTAACCTGCAAACCCCAAACACTAAAACTACAATATAAAGCAGATGCACATCTCAACACACACACACACACACTTAATCAGTGTGCGTTATTCTAAAGAAAATACCTGCTCCACATATGAAACAATTTCCTATTCCGATGTCATGACCTATAAGAAAGACTGTTTAAGGGAACGCTCATCCAAAAATAAACCCTATTTAATCATTTACACACCTATATGACTTTTGTTAATCTGTGGAACACAAAAGGAGATATTTTGAGAAATGTCTCGGTGGTTTTGTGTCCATGTGATGGAAGTCAATGAGTGCCACTGCTGATTGGTTACCAGCGTATTTCAAAATATCTTCTTTTGTGTTCTACAGAAGCAAAAAACAGTAGAACATGTCATGTCAAACAGGTTGACATGAGGGTTAGTAAATGATGGAAAAATGTTCAATTTTGGGTTAACTATCCCTTTCACCAAATATCCAAACTAGTTATTAAGCCATTGTGACAGGCACAATAGTTTAGCCTTTCCAATAAGCAGTAAATGTTTCAAAAATGCCCAAATATTGATGAGAAACGTAAATAAATGTGAGCGCTTCTGTGGAATGCAGGTGTGCAAATTAACAGCTAAATTCTTGACAATGTGTATGGTTGTCTGTTTTACTCCTCGACATAATTACAGGTCAACGTTATTGTTAAAATGCTTTAGTAATTTCAAGCTATTACTCCACTAGAAACAATTCCGTCTTTAAATAGGTTTGCAAATGTATTGCTGTGTGCAATGAATAAACCGTTGCCGTAGTCACATGAAGCTTTTCTACGACCATCTTGGTCGGGACTCCCTGGAAGAATAGATTTCTTTCTATCTCAAAATAAAGGAAATAAATAAATAACAACAGGCCTGATTAAACCCCGGCATTTATACCGATGTTACAGCTGTGTTTGTTACTGCAGCGTATTTCCCGTGACTGTCGACCGAGCAGAAATTTCGGCATGTTTCTGCCAAAAGGTCAGTTTAATTCTCCTTGAGAAGTATGTGATTAATGCCCTCATCCTCGTTTTGGTTTTTCCGTGACCTTTCCTGTCCTATTTCGGGAGCATGCAAAATGAATCCTATATTTAGTGGCCTATTAATAAAGAACAATATCTTGCAACGTTTATGTGCTTTGGTTAAGTTACTCCAGCGCTCATGACTGGCTTTTTTGTGATGGTGGGCACACTTACATTTTGTACACTATATTCATCACTATATTCATCACTAT
>JAZGTI010004746.1:0-27240 GCA_036877585.1 Botia kubotai
GTACTTGATCTGGCTGATGAAACACTGGTGCGTTGTTTCTATACTCTCTTTCTGTCATCATTCATGGGGATGCGAGAAACGTAAAGGAGGCGGAGTCAACAGACCGGCAGCCACTACCGGTTGGTCCAAAACAGACACCCCTCGCTGCAGCCTGTAGCTCTGGGACTTCATGAATATCGATGTCATGCACGTGACAGAGCGCATGCGCTTTAACGTGCGTCAGGCGTTCGTTACTGCTTGGTCTGTTCAGTGTTAACACAAGTCTATTTTTAGTGCATTAGCTTACGTATAATATTCTTTACTGTCTTTATACGCCATATGCAATTTTGCTGCTATTATTTAAGCGTAAAACAATCATGCCAAAACAGTTTGAAATTGAATATATACAGTACATTTTAAGCCTATGCATTCCATATTACGCCGAGTACCATAAAACAAAAACTGTTTACTTTATTACTTTACTTTACAACTATTATTACCTTACTTTATAACTGAAATACTTTATTTTAAAACCAATAAACCGTATAAAACCATACAAAACACAAAACAGATAAAATATTTAGAAAACACATACTTGCAACATTTAATGCAATGCATGCAACGTTAATTGCGATACATTTATGAAATTAGGACTTTGTGTTCTGTTGTTTTAAGGATTTAATTTAAGGGATTATATAAGACCCACAGAAACCTTGTCATTTCAAATTCAGACAACTTATCATAAAACTAGTAAACAACATAAATATACTCATTCACTTGCTGCCATCGAAGCCATCCTCGTTTAACAAGTGCAATAATACCAGTCATAGCACATGCGCTTAATTAAACCAGACCTGGCGCAGGCGCGACCTAATGTCACGTATGTGTTTGAATTTGAAATGACGAGGTTTCTGTGTACTTGATCTGGCTGATGAAACACTGGTGCGTTGTTTCGTGCACCTATACATGCATGACATTGAGATGCATGACATCGCCGCGCTACAGTCTGCAGCGGGGACTACCTGCGAGAATAGAGAAGTTATCATGACATTAAAAGTGTAAACGAAAGTGCGTGGAGCGTATCAGCCAACCTGTTTAACTGTTCGTTTGAAAGTACCTGGTAAAAGAGGGCATTTATTGATTATTTTGAGTTATCAATTTTTACCCAATTTTTACGCTTCGTTTTAGTAAAATTGCTGGTAATCACTACGTTTTCAATTGTATTATATAAATTGTGTCAATTTATTAAAACACTGTTGCAGTAATATTGTTAGGAATAGTGTTATGATTTTACTCGTGTATTAAATGATGTACAAGCGCTTTGCGACACACACAGGATCACACAAGTTCATTCCGATGAGTTGTAGACAGATTGTTTACGTTTTCCTAAATGATTGTTTCTGTGTGTGAGCTTGTTATAGTGACCTGTTCTGTAGTTTGGCCATGTACAAAATAGTTTAACAATGAAACCCGAGTTTACCATTTTAGCACCATTATCATATTATCACAATTATATTTGCTACTGGTTAAGAGATGCATTCAAAAGAGTTGTGCAATTATAACATGCTAAGCAAATACCAGACAGATGCATGATGCCATATCCCAGACCAGACTGCATTTGTGTGCTCTGACATAAGCTTCAGATTAATCTTGAATGGACATAACCATTGGTCAAATGCGTCATTGGAAATGAGAGAAACAAGTCACTTTGGTCCTCAATTGTTTGTAAAGTATATATTTTTTCCCAAACCAAGTGCAAGGGTGAAAGTTTGGTTTTAAATCATTTGCATAATGCATAAAGGCATTTAAAATCACATCTGTACGCCACAACCTATATAAAAGCGGCAAAGGCATGCAGAAACACACACAAACTTTTGTTCTCTTTAAAAGCTGCTCCCACTATAATTGTATGTGCAAAGATCAAAGCAAATTCTTTTATCCAGATAATACTTCCCAAGCAGGTAAATTGATTAATAACCATGGATCAGTACAGATTAGTACTTTATATTGCAGACTGCGTTTGGATATTTATTACAAATAGACAATCATAGTCACAAATATCAGGTATCAATTAGCATACAGTTGTCAATGGACAGTACACATAAAAGCAAATGGTCCATGACAAACATTTGTTGTGGCTGAGAATTGTGGCACTGAATGCTACATATTCATAACCCAGAGTAATTTACACTGGTTGCATTAGGAATTAAATATTTATTGTCAACATGTGCCAGACACAAATATTAGACCTTAATAAGATAAACAGATCAATAAAGCAACCGTGACAATAGTGCAAAAATATATCAAGCATTGGAAGACATTTTTGAAAAATATCATTAAGGGCAAAAAAAATATATAGTTGTAAATTTATGTACAAGTTTGAGTAAAAATCATAGAAACATTTCAACTAATGTTCTGACATTTTTCAAGCATACATTCTCATTTGAGAAACAGTCTCAGACTTCCTTAAGGAGGCACTTTGAAAAAGAAAAACGAAGCTTTTTAAAACCAAAGCTTCTATTGGTTATAAAACTAGCTGCCATTGTCTTCTAAAATAACACTTGGATTTGAACAGGATTCATCTAAAGATAAAGTGACTGAAATTGTTGGTGTTAGCGATCCCAGGTAGGTGCATCTGAAAGCAGGCAGCACTGCTGATGTTAATAACTCTGGCGTTGGTACACAATGTACTTTATTAAGTCGATACAAAAGTTTTACTGTTAAGGTTGAGGTTTAAAGTAATCTTCTGTCCTAAATACACTGGGAAGCTCTTGATGCCTTTGTGATGGCTGTCTTGGGCTAGAAGTTTTCTGAGAAAAAAACATTGATAAAACAAAGTAAAACTTTCCCAGGTTTGCAGCATTTAGTATTCAAATTAGGAAATGTGTGCGCTTACATTTAAAAATCCTGGCACGCTCATTGAGCGACATATCTTTTTGAAGGCATTTGGAAGTGTTCCAACTTCACCTTCAACCTGAGTTACTTGTTCCTCCATCACACTAACATTGGCTCCAACCATTTTGACGAAAGCCTAAAAATAAGACAGCAGATTTGGAATGAAAGGAGGAATGTGAACTAATCACTAAAGTTCAGACTTTCTTCAAATCAAGTACCTCTAATTTGTCGATTTTTCTGTAAATTGCTCTCATCTCCTCCGCTTTTCTTTATAGCTGTGGTAGATTCTCATTTACAACCTGAGACATGTCATTTCGAATCTGTTAAAAGGTTTAAAACATACATACACAATGTTGTACAGGCTTTGTACTAATAAAAGCATTTACTAAACTGTTAGTTGAACAACTTTGAATGCATAAAGTCTAAGAAACAAATAGCTGGAAACATTTCATGTCTGTTAAGCGCTGATTATGTAAGCTGCGTGAAACAGGTTTTATATTGCATTCTAAAACACATTCTCAACGCATTTGCACATCATGAATTACATTAAATCATGAACAATATGCAGATCTTACCATATCAAGCATTCCAACAAACTCATCAACTCTTGTAAGCATTTCCTCCAGACTTTTCTCCAAGCACTGCACCTGCAATATACCATCATTTGACATAACACACGATGTTTGTATGTTTAGAGGAGAAAAATATGAATTATACAACACTGTAACAAAAGATCATAAAGCAAAAGGGTTATGTGAACTAATCCTGCCGGCAGCGCAGAGAACAACTGTCTTTATATGACCAATTCAAGCATAACAAATTAATCTAGTGCACAGACACACTTATGAACGCATGAAGACATAAACAGGTAAAACGTGAATCCTCACCTCCTCTTCAGCATTGGCTCTCATGTAAGAGGAGTATGTGATGGCCGTGTGTCTCAGTAGCTCGTAGTCTTGTGGCTGCTCCAACTCGATCTGATCGTGAATCTCTCCCCCTGCTGAGCTCGGGCTCTGGGCCACCGCAGCGCCGAAGCTTGGGCTTTGAGACACATTCCCGCTGCTTAGGGCCTCACTCACCATAGACAAGCTGCTAGCGCTCTGCGACACAATGCCGCTGTCTCTGCTTACCTCCGCACTGGACTCCTCTAGCGGCGACAGTACCACCGCTACCCTGTCAAAGCGATACTCCATGTCTCCCTCCGCACTGACCCCACAGAATTGCTTTGTCAATGGATGCAGGCCTTCAAGTGCGCATGCGCAGGTCTAAGACCAGATCATACCACTTGATCTATCTATCTGTCTGTCTCTCTCTCTCTCTATCTATCTGTATCTCTATCTGTCTGTAACAAAAATTAAAATGTTATATATAACTGAGTGGGAAGGCAATAAAACAACAGAACGTTTTTGTCCATCTCAGAATTTTATTGTATTTTTTAAAAAGTTTGACATCATTGTAAAAACAACAGACAATATTCACAATATTCAAAATGAGACACTGTCAAAACACAAATGTTGACCCTGAAAATGATCTTGGTGCCCTATCACGACTGAATAACGAGAAATCAGTCTGTCGTACCAATTGCTTTTGGTTAGTTTTGATTAGAATTAATACCTAATGTTTTCAATATTAAAACGGAGATATACGAAAAACAACAACAACAAAAAATCAACACAACTATTTAACGCACAACATATAGAAAAGAACGTACTTTACAGAAGAGGGAAGACGCAGTTCAAAGAGCGTCCAGCAGATGGCGACTCTAAATCTGTTACGACGTAAACTTGCACGTGTTAGTCCATGCCCTTGCTTTTACCTAAATTAAACATTATATTTCCAGTGGTCAGATCCAAAAACCGTGTCTGTTTTGGGTGAACAATGCCTGTACGAGGGGCAGTAAGGCACAAAAATGCCCAAAGTCTAAAACAATAATAATGCAGTCAACCTAAAAGCAAAAATCATATCCACAGTGGTTTTAAATTACACCCAAAGAGTATTCCACAGATGTCTGCAAGACCAGTGAGAAATCCCAAAATGAAGCATCTCTAAACAAAATTACTAGGTATAAACTGGTGTGCTTAAAAACACAATTGTCCCCAGTGTGAAGTAGATGATATAAGATGAACTGTCTGCTAATACCTTAAATTTGACTGGGCTTAAGCATGATCAGTGGTTGCTTTACCAGAGAGCTGAGCGACAACAGTCTGGTTTCAGCTGTTTGGTTATAATTGGAGGTCAGAGGTGAGTGTTCATTAACGGTGAGGTGACCGAAAATATGTGTGTGGACTAAAACACAGAGAACCAGCTGATTCGCATTCCACTGGATCCCAGAGGTCTTTGTGAAGACATCAAAGTGTAAAATGCCTATACGCAGTGACTCTTTACATTCTACTGCAGTCAAACAATAGCTTAAACCTACCAAAAGTCAACTTTAAATTACATTAAATGATTTACGGCAGATGATGAAAACATGCTTTAATATCTCTTAAGACAAAAGAATCTTATTTAGTAATTTTCCATGATTTGTGGAATTGCAATATTGTTTCTGCAATGCTGAAAAAAAGTCATGTTTACGTATTTTAAGGTAAATTGTCTGACAAATAGTAACTTATTGTATCAGGTATTGAACACATACAGCAGGAAATATTTTTTCGACATTTATAGAAATGACAACTTGTTCTGTTTAGTTATTAACTTCTAGTTCAGGCAGGACAAACAAAACGTTTGTGTGAATTAAAAAGTGTTAATTAATTTTTGCATCTGTAAAATGTAATGATATTGTCATTTACACCACAGTACTGTAAAAGTACAAACTGTAAACAAAATAAAACATCCCACACACGACTAAACCTAATTTCTGGTCCCAAGAATCATTTAGATAACATGATTAAAATTAACCTTTGAACAAGGACTGAGAGACATGTTAAAATCAGTGGCTTGGGAAAGAGACGCACACCACTAATTCTGATACATGTTTGACAGATAAGACATCCAGACTCATTGATAGGAAACAATTAAAAAGAGTAAAATTTCCAGATAGTTCTCTGTTAAATTATTCAATTTACAAAACCCCTAAAGTTCGGTGAGGTTTAAAATTAAGTCTGATGTCCCAGGCTAAAAGGCAGAGTCTCTGGGACGGCAGATTTTATGGCCTGTACATATATGTGAAATGTTTGTATTATAAAGTGATGACTGTGCCATCCTCCTCCACTCCGCCTTTGGGTAAAGCCAGGCTGTGACGGGGGTCTGTCCTCAGGCTGCTGAGGATTTTGTGCAGGCTGCCATTGCTCTCTCGCATGGTGGGGTTGCTGCTGTGGTAGGGGTGGTGCTGGAGGTGAAGGTCTTTGTGCAGCTTATAACTCAAACTGTTGTGAACTGTGCCATTAAAGCTTGGCTGAGAGTGGAATGAGGCTGTGGATACGGTCGATGGGGGTCTCGTTTGGGGTCGCGTAGGGGGACTGGGCGGGGTCACTGTCGCTGTTTGTGTGTGGGTCCGGGAAGCTACAGAGGAGTTGGAGCGCCGCGATGGCCGCTTGATGTTGCTTTCAATGACGATGTCCGATTCCTCGTCACTTTCCAGATCTTCTGGGCCGTAGCCGTGGCTGATAGCAGTGGCACCAGTGGGTACAGTTACAGCTGGATAGCCTGCTGAACCACTGCTATCAGATGATTGACCCGAGCTGCCTGAGATGCGACTGCTCCGCACCACATTATTTCGCTGGTTCACTGGCTTCACGGTCACAATAAGGTTGTGGCTGTTTGCAATCATCATGTCAGTGACCTGGTCTAGCGTTTTCCCGGTCACCTCAATGCCATTGACCTCCAGAACCTCATCATTGACAGCCAGCAGGCCTGTGCCCTCAGCCAGGCCTCCAGGTACCAGACGGGATATAAAAATACCCGGGACCTTTTCCAAGCCATGGGGTGTAACGCGGACACTAGTGCCATCACGGATGTAGAAGCCCAGAGGCTTGTCCGAGCCATGCCGGTAGAGTCGGACTCTCCGATGGGATTCAGGAAGGATATCCACATCAATAATGGATGACACAGGACGGAAGTCCTGAGGCATGCCAATGCGTATGTGGGGCCGCTTGCGGTTGAGATCGTTGCGAAGAGTGACCACAGCCTTCTTCTTTCGGGTCAGAGTACTGGTGCCAAAGTTGCTGTAGTCAACCTCTTCTGCAAGAGTAATAAACAAAAATGATGACAGTTAATACCTTGATATTAAAAGGGTGGATTAAAGCAGGAAATTATGATTCATTACAACTGAAAGTTTTATCATCTAATGACATAGCATGACTCATAAGCACAAACGAAGAGTAATTTCTTATACTGTATGGGAACGTACAACAACAACATAATAAAGAAAGGAACGAGTCACTTCAGCCACTATATAGTAAAATGTAAATTTTCACTAAGATGTGGACTATGATAAGCACATAGACCTAATCAGATATTTCATACCCCTCAGATGCTCAGTGGATTATCAGGTAACCTGCTTTATCAGGCATCTTAACACAAAACATGAGGCCACCTCATTTCATCACAAAAAACAACTTCAACTACTGATGCAACTTAAGTTGTCTCTGTTGAAGGTATCAAGCAGAGATTAAGACTGCTGCTTCTCTCATAGAACTCCATGCTATTGGTAGCACACATATCAGGTGACCAAGTAAAAACGGTATTGCACTGCAGAGCCATGAATTTCTCCCAAAGGGTATGGCAGCAAATTATGTGTTTTAGGCTTCGATGACAGAGGGAACATGCTTACCACTTACCATGGTTCTTTGTGAGTCTGCTAAAGATGAATAACAATGGATGCATACAGTGACTTAAAAAGGCTTGCACAACTCAGTACAACAACAACAACAACCTCTATGTCCTGCATCAGTGAAATCCAAACAATGGCTGGGCCATTCACTGCAGATATGAGGTACAGCTCTTGGTGCAGCGTCAAGCCTATGGGTTCTCAGGAAGAAACAGGAAAAAAACATCTTTTGTTCAATTACTCCCTTAATCTATTTTAAAAATGCTTTTACAAAGCTTCTGATTTTTCATCAAAGCAGTTGTTCTGAGTTTGGCCCTATGGCAGCCTGATTATTTTGATTGAGTCCTGAAAGGCTTTTATTATGTCCTGACATTTCAGCCACAACTGCAAGTCTCTTGATAGAAAACACATTGAAGTGTTTCTGCTTCTGGCCTTCATTAGGAGTGTACTATTCTCTCCAAATGTCCACCCTTCTCAGTTCTGAGGAACTATGAACAACTAATAGAACACTTCTGGTTCAAAATTCAGCTAAAAATAATTTTACTTGGGTAGTAGAGGGACATTTAAGTTAATACTAAACCTGGAAAGACTTGCTGGAGCAATAGATATGTTTCTTAGGGTGCCGAGACCAGACTTCACTGGATTTTCCAGTCATTCTTGCTGCTTGTGACCCATCCAGACTAGTGTCGGCATGGACTCAGCACATCCAGACAGCAAAGTAGTTTCTTTAACCTCTAACAGGAGTGTGAGGGCTCAGGAAAAGGCAAGCCAATCAGCCACCAAGGCCAAACTACTTTTGACAAAGTAATCCTCTCTGCAATTCAGCTTACTGATCAAAGGGCAGCTGACTGTTTCAGACATTTTTAGAGGAAAGTGAATGGCTCAGTGCCTGCCAGACAGAAAACAAAGTCCACAGGTTTAAGAAAGCCAACAATATTGTACAAATAAACTTTTATTTGTCTTTTTATTATTGTCAAGCTTTTTATAAGCTTTTATTTTTTGTCATAGTATTCACAGAACGGGAATACCAAGTGAATGATTATATCAAATCAGAAGAAAAGCAAATCATTTGCAAAAATATATGTGATTATATGATTCAAGCTGTTC
Organism: Botia kubotai; assembly: GCA_036877585.1. Classification (NCBI taxonomy): domain Eukaryota; kingdom Metazoa; phylum Chordata; class Actinopteri; order Cypriniformes; family Botiidae; genus Botia; species Botia kubotai. The sequence continues at coordinate 8,750 of JAZGTI010004746.1, forward strand.
CCAAATTGATTGATTAATCTGATTTACCAAGCCTTTGATCATCCAAGATTGAAAGACTTAATGGCCGAAATTTTATCTTATAGACAAAACTGCCTTTTTATTGGTCATTTTTTGGTTGTGTATTTGGAAAGCATTTTTATCCAACACATAATTTGTCTTGTGGTCTTGTAGTAAGCCTCAGAATCAGAGGTCACTGGAGATGAGATTGGTGAGCCTGGCAGGAGAAGACACTACATTCCACCAACTAGGTGCCTCAACTAGGAATGCAGAAATTGCCTCACATCTTAACTGGGATGACCCACAACACGCTTGAAGCATAATTCATCAGTTGACCGTAGCGGTATGGTTCCCCCTCAGTCACCCACAGGCGGGTGTGGGAACGAGAAATGTGGGCGAGGACCAGGTCCTTTGTTACGTCCCACCTCTCGTTAACTTCCACATTGAATGGGACCCTTTTCAAGTTCTGCAGGATTTTTACAAACGCTCATAAAAGTGGGACTCAAAAGACTTTTACAACCAACCATTATACCTCCCAACACACTTAATTTTCCCATGTTCTCCTGTGTTTCCTCCTGTGTTCTAGAGAAACTTCCTCCTGTGTTCTGAAGAATCTGATTCAGTGTTAACTTTCCTATATCCTTGACACCCTCACCAAATTCTTGTCAAGGATTTATTATTTGTGCTCAGTATCACTGGCTTGCTGATGTATACTCCTGGTTGGAGTCATTTGCTGACACCATGAGCTGTAAGACATGAAGAAAGTGACAGCCATTAACACTGAGGGTGTACTCACACTAGGCACGGTTGCTGTGAACCGCGCTTTGGTGGTCAAACACACTCGGGCACGGTTCAAACTGCCTAGTGTGAGTACACCCTGAGAGGCAAATAGTGCTTACATAATCCTGAACTACAATAGCCTGCACTGTTGCAGAATGGGGCCATCCATCTCACAATGCAAAACCATATAGCACTCTGACAAATTTAATTTACATACATTTAGTCTAAAGAAGCAATGAAGAGAACTGTGTTGAGCTGCATATTTTATTAGATTATGTCCATGTAAAGCATGCACAGGTACTCCGAGGTTCACACATATGCGTGATCGGGGTAATGTCCTCTCAGGACCCCCTGGAAGAGTCTGTCTGCGTTTGCTTAAATCGTTGCACTCAAATTTCCCTGGGTGAGTGGAGCGATGGCTTTTGGCATTTCTCTGTAGCCCTGAGAAAGATTAAAGGAAGCCCCTCCTTAGCTAGTGCACACTCAGCAGAGCTCTCTTTTCATGCTAATACACACCACTATGGCATTTAACTTGTGTTTCCCATGGTGCACTGACATACACATCTGGGAGAAGTTAGCGGGCTGCGATGAAGGGTGGAGACTATGTTGGGATATTAAGCTCCATTACCATCTTTTTGCAATGTTGCAAAAAAAGTTGTTAACTTAAACATTACAAATCTCAAAAAACATTTCTAGAAAGAATTTTACTGAATGCAGTTCAACTTCTGATTTCAATTCGCATGCTTTTAAATGCAGCTGTACACTAACCGACATATGCTTAAAGTTTAACTGTTCTCCACCCCCACATGTTTTACAAGCGTGGCCAAGTTTAGGACTTGGCTGCCAATTGTCCTTAGGCCCAACGCATAACTAAGCATGACCCATCATAATATAAACACAACAGCTCTTAGTATGTAAATTTCAAAGCAATGCAAATACAAACTGTTACATAAAGCTCAGAGGTTCAAGGTAAATATTTGGCTATGACGTGTGTGCATAGTTGACAACAGAGACAGGAAGGAAAAGATTTGTAAAAATGAGGATGACTGTCGGGACACAGGACATGGTTCAGGGTGCACTGGTTGGTTTTCCTCACACTGTGGTGTATTTATGGTCTCACTGACATTAATATAAGGAAAAACGGACCCGTTTTAGCTTGGATGCACAGTAAACAATGCTGATTAAAGATTCATCACTTTTAATAAGACTATTTTTAGTGTCTCTGGACCTGATAAAGCTTGGGATCGAAGGAGAGAGATGGCACGCATTGCTATGCTTGGTGACGTACACCACGTTTGTAGCCACCTGTCACCAAAAAGCTTTATTGGAAAAAGTCATGATGAGCAGAAATCTTAATCTTGAAGTACAAAATCTTGAAGTACAAAATATTATAATAAAAACAAAGATACAGCAATACTTAACAACTACAGCCTACTCACTCCTCTCACGTTACAAGTGAAATCTCCCGCAGCAAGATTAAACGTGATAGAGAGTGCATGCGCAGTGGAGAGAAAATCGCTGATAGGTGTGTGTGTGTGAAAACATAAGGTGCGTGGATTTACAGAGCTATTTCAGTTCTGAAGTGGAGAGTGATGCACAGATGGACAAAGCTGATGGAGATGTTATGCCCTCAACGTCGAGTGGCATTTTCTTATCCGTGACATCACTTGATATTTCAGATTCAGAATCTGACACAGACTGAATTATGTTCTATATTGTTTTTCATAGAGTTCATAGAAATTTCAGTTCAGTTAGAACCAAATATTTGTATTGATGATTGTAATAGGATTATTTTATTTATTTATTTGTTATGAAAACGTTTTTGATGGATGTTTTGTCTCCTTTAGAATGTTGTAAATTGTATTTTTTTTATTTGGGCTTCTTAAATTCATTTCGGGCTACCAAAACCTGAAGAGTGCCTGCCCGAAGGGCTACCAGGGGTTTTGAAATTTTGCGAGCCCTGGAATGTGTCCTCATCTATGCTCTGACCTCATCCTGTGTTTTTAGATGACCCCAACCCCCCAAGAAGCTGATAGGTGAGACGTTCCAGATCGGTTCTCTAATCTCTCACTGTCATGGGTGACACCAAACAGCACTGGGATTGGAGGGGGATGCAGAAATAAGGGAGGATTAAGGTGTTAATGACACCTTAAAGCTGTTTGTGGAGGAAAGGAAAACTAGGCTAAGCAGATAACCAGGGATGAAAAGATTCCTTGCACCCAAGGCAAGCTTAATCACTGGGGTTATGCATTTTGTTTAAAGTGGGGGGAGGGTTTACAGATTACTGGGCACAAGTACATTGGATATTTTGTTTATTTAAAAATAAATTCCAACTTTTACTGTTAACAACTTATCTAGGCATGCTACTTCATAGAGTAAACATGTTTGTCTACATAATTCGAAATAACATGACTTTTTAAAATCAAAAAGTTAAATCATTTAAAAAGTAAAACCCAGCTGATGTCACCAAGCCCTCTAATTATCTTTAACCCCTCCAAGTTTTCAGATTTTTTAAGGAAAAAAAGCATGCATTACATTGACCCGACCAATCACTGCTGTCATTCCCAAGTATACATCCTTATTAAGTACCCCAATGTACACCAACAAAGCAAAATCCTCCAGTAAAAGCACACTATTCTAAATGAGCGATGAAAAACAACATTGAGAAACTAAAAATGATTCCAAACCACAGTAAGAAATGCTTTCACTGCAATTTGCTCTTCTGGAGACTGTAAGCCGTGAGTTACACTGTGGTCTGAGAAAATGGCTTTGCAGTCCTTATAAATAATGTGAAAATTCTGCATTCATGGCAAGTTAAAACTTACTTCTGGCCACAAACAACTTTTGTAAAATCATGTAAAACAGATTTAAAGTGCGCCAAGTGTGGCCACATGAGGCAGTCATGTCATCTCTTTCGCTCTGCTGTTATTGAGAACGCATTATGAAGGTCCGGGCAAGTTTAGGCTGGTCTTCCACACCTGTACTCAACACACACCTTTTCACAACCCACTTCCTGAAGAGCTGCTGAAAAACGTGTGCCAAGATCTCAGATTGCACCTTGCTCCACTGGCTCTGTTTGGTGCGATGACCCTCACGTGTACACGTGTAGCATGTACGTGTGGAAACGCACAATCAATCACCCAGATTTCACACAGCTTTTTAGCTGGGACTAAAATTGGTTAAAAAAGGCAAATCAGAATTTCTGAATGTTCAGTATTTCAGGACTTTTCAGAATCTTTTCAGGTCCGACTTTTTATATTCTGGTATATAAGGAATAATAATCAACAAGCTTACCTTTTCTGTCATATAACAAAACCATTAAAAAACACAAGATGGTAGTTTTACAGCAGGTTCAGCCAGTGTTAAAGCACTTTACCAACCAGTCAATGACTGTTCTATGAGCTAAGCTCTTGAACTGCACCACAGCAGAGATGTGCAGGTGGCCCACAAACTTTTATACAGATGCATTTATACATTATGGCAAAGTATCCTACAGAGATATTTATGATATTAGAGCTGGGCTATTACTGAATTTGTTACAGACAAAGCTAAATCAAAACCAGTGGATGACAAATGGAAAGACAAAACTTAATGTGCAAAGGCAATTTCTACAAAAACCATCAGCAATAAGAAATGTATTATACTGTAAAAAGACAAATTATACAATCAAAAGCCATTTAATTCTGCAAATTCAGTCAGATTTCTTATCAATAGCAACTGGCAACAGATTTCTTATCAATAGCAATTGAAGTTAAAAATGTAACTCCAATTACAAACTTTGATACAATTTTTAATGAATTCTGTATTCTAAAAATAGCTTTCACACCAACTGAAATACTAAAAATGTTCATATGTAAACACCCTAATATTGTTCTGTGAATGTAACTAGATTTAGACTAATAGCTAAAAGGCTGAATAGAGAAATAGAGCTTTACTCGCATCACAATTGTACTTTGTCATTAAGTCGTAATGCAAATCACTGAAACTACTGTAAGCTTTGGTGAGACCGCCCTTGTAATCAGTAGCCATTAAAGTCACTTTGGGGGGAAAAAGTGTCTGCTAAATGCAGACAACAATTATCACAAGTGGGTGGGCAGTATTTTACACTTAATGGCTGAACAGAAAAGGCCCTCATCCACAGAAACTGCAGAATGGAGAAAGAGTTTTTTGGCTCTCTGAATCTCATTACTGATAGACACAGCACAAGTTCAATCAGTATTATACGAGAGACACTGGGAAATTACTGTTTCACAACATTGTCCTGTGATGCTACTGAAAACCTTGAGATGGAAACCCTTCCCCTATCTCCACTTGTGAAGCACACACACACACTGCTTTTAAGAAATTCAGATCCAAAGATCCTTTATTACTAATTAAGTCACATGACTGGAATTCTGAAAGCAGCACTGCCTCCCAATTTAAATTAGCTAAATATAATGTCAAATAAGAATGAGTCTCAAATGACTGTACACTGAATAAGGATGAGGAAAAAACCTAGATGGTTTACATTGCTTTTTTGTGTATAATTGCCCTACAACCCCTTTGTGACAGAAGGGTTTGTGAAAATTCTCTTTCAGGTTTCTAGTTTAAAAGTCACAAGAATTGCAAGGATTAAAAAGCAAGAGCAGCAATATTTGTAAGGTAATACATTTAGCTGTATGTTACCACTTTCATGTAACTGCAACAAACACAACATACATCTGTGGTATCAAGGTGGAAAGTATATGTACTGTACTTGCATACTACAAGTATGCAAATTGAGAAGCAGCTCAGTGCGCTTCTTTCCAGCATCACTTTTGGTTGTCAGCAGCAATGAGTGGAACTGGGTCAGAACCAATCAGGTCACCATAAATGACAGCTCACCAGTCTCCCAGCAACTAATGAGATACAGACAGAGCTCTGGTGCCATCACAGTGAGGGGGACCTCATTGTTTTAAAGGTCTTTGACCTATATACATGGCTTCCATTGGTGCTCCGGCATTCACTGGGTCTAATTGTTTCTTTAAATGAACGTCCACAATGTGTCCACCCCCCGCATTTTTGCAGCCTTAAGCCAAACTGGTTTACAGAAAATTCGACAGCAAATCATTACAAGGCCTGTATAATTTCAGAATTACATCTTGTAGGAAGGTTTTAATAATAGACTGTCACAAAGGAGAAAGAAAAAGTATGAGGAATGTGGTCTGTCAAACCACTACAAATGAAAGGATTAGAGGAGGATTTCCAAAAAGCCATTTCCCATCCCCCACCACACCAAAAGGCAAACCAAACACAAAACAATGAGTTCAGATTCATTTCCCTTGTTTGTTCACATGGGGGCAACTGTCTGTGGAGCATGAAAACGTGCAAATTTAGAGTACTTTAAGTTATTGTATGTGTGTGTGTTTGTTTATCTGTTTCCATATGCAAGACAAACTGAGATAGAGACGTAACATAATCAGTTATCTCGACAGTCATGAGTTCCTGGCTTTCATGTGACAGCTAAAGGCTGCTGTCAGTCTATCAAATATAGTAACTTACTCAAATTATCAATGTAACAACGTAATGCGAAGTGAAAACCTAACTTATCCTCACACTACATTTATAGATTTGTTTTCCCATGAAGACCACTAATATATTTATATAATATATTTACATATTAGAGTTGTCAAAAATAACGATATTTCTAATATTGATACTGAAATATATGAAACGGTACCAATACTCATTTTCCGAAGTATCAATACCCTTATACCAGCCTAGCTTTGGCGCTTTCACTCTCGCCCTTCTCTCCAACAGCGAGTTGACACACAGCACACATCGCAGTGCCATCGTCTCATTCGCTCCGGTTAAACAGCGTTAGTGAGTAAGATGCGAGTGCAGGGCTGCGACTGGCATTGGTTGAAAAAAGAACACAGCAGTGCTGTCTGTAACTATTTTAGATTAGAGGCAAATGAACACGGAAAGGCAAAAGGCAAAAGCAAGCTAACATGCAAGCATTGTTACAAAGCAGTGCTAACAAAAGGTGCTAACACCACTAATTTAGCAAAGCACCTGAAAGACAGACACCTGGATTATATAAAGAATTTAGAGAGGTTGGTAACTGCTCTCATTTTAACTTTACTGAAATATTAACCAAGATGACCCAGTATTGTTGCTGATGTGGGTGTCCTCATGTCGTTCCAGTGAGGTCTGTTTTCGCATGTGATGCACCTTTGAGCATACTATAGAATATATTTACTATAGCATATATTTACTATAGCGCTCTATTTATGTGCGCTGATCAATGAATATATGTGAATCCAAAATTACAATCTGTTCATCATATAAATGTAATGTATTAACCAACATTAGTGAACAATGAGCAATACATTTGTTACAGTATTTATTCAACTTTGATAACATTAGTTAATAAAAACACAATGGTACGTGTTAGCTCTTGTTCAAATTAAAAATATTAACAGATAGAACTTATTATGGATTAATTAGTATGTATTAGTAAATGTTTAAAGTAACATTTAACTATGATTAATACATGTTTTAGAAGTATTTTTTCATTGTTAAATCGTGTTAATGTTAACAAATATCCATTTCCATGAACTTAAGCACTTTATTGGTTTTTCAATGTATGACAATCTGAGAGCCTTTGCACAGAATATTAGAAGTTTCCTTGCACCCAAACCCGTCACAATTTCTTTGACCATTTCCCATTCCCTCTTGACCCTTGGAATTAAACAGGCTTGTTTTGCTATTTTACATGTACAGTATGTATAAGTTAGCCAACGTTGTTTATCGGAGTGAGCCAAGTTGCTGCTGAGTACTAAATAAGAATTTATATGTAAACATAGACAGCATGTTCATGGTTTTGATGTCAATACCCTGAAGTTTTCCAGTTTTTGAAGCTCAGTTTCTATTTATGGTCTTGGTGGACTAGGTCAGAGGCTTTGCGTGGTAAACGCCTGAGTGCATCTTTATAGAAATGTGAACTCTTGTTAAAAAAGAAGAGCAAAATAAACCCCATTTTCCAGGAACTGTCATAGAAAAGGCATTAACTTCTGTCAGATATCAAGATTTTAAAAAAACGTGTTTGTGAGCAGTGTGAGATAAAAAAACAGTCAGTCCACACACACCACGTGAACTTCTGTGAACTTACATCCATTCATGAAAAGAATTCCAGCAATTTTGTCCTGAGCATGCTGGAATGGTGAAGAGAGGCAGAGAGTGACTGAGTGATGAGGTCATCTAAGGCTGCTGCTGCTGCGGTTGGGATGCGTAGCTAGACTTTGCAGTCAGTAATTAATATACATTTGGCTGTCACCTAGAAAAAGACTGGATGGCAAGAGGACAGGGTGATCCAAACGGTCCATGAAGGATCCATAAACAGCCCTCTTACTGGCTGGGTGTGTCTGAGTAAACGTGGGGGTGTAGAGTTTTCTTTGTAATTAAGTCTTCTAAATAAGTTTGGGGGCAGAGGTGGGGGCAGGGTTCCTCCTGCTGCTCTTATGACCACAGCAAAGATTCAGACACACAGACACACACAGTAGAAATGTAATCCTGCAACAGTGGTTGGCAACCATGCTGATAAACAAAAATTCATAGGTTAAGACCCTACAGGTGTCCCAAGTTATCCCCAAGTTATCAGTATTGACGCGCTGAACAGGCTACTCTATAGCAACTGTCCCTGTAATTACAATGGCCCTATTTAGTGTCCACTAACGGCATCAAATCTGAGGGTCATGATAAACAGTGACATGGCATTTTTTTTGTCAAAACTGCAGTGTCCAGTATATTTCTAAATCTTTTGGAATTTCTTATGGAAAACCAAAGATAATACTTACTTGGCAAAAATGACTGGTGATATCAGGATTTGTTCAACATTAAAAATGTCAAACCACTAGTATGTCATTCTTATGCAACACTGCTACATGTTAAGACGGGCCAGAGTATTGAAAATTATACTTTAAACCACAATGGTGTTACTTTACTAAATAAAAGAGTCAAAAAGGTTGTCTCAGCAAACCAGTATCCTATAATACCATTGGACAAGGAGCAGCCAATGAACAGTCAGTGGTGCCTTTGATTAGTCAAAGAATTTCTAGACCTCTTCTAGAACCGGTCTACAATTTCTCTGAAAGTCAAACCACAATGTAACTAACAAACCTGCCCAACTAAAGAGACACTATCATGGTCTTTGTGTAAAATCTTATGTTTTAAGAACATATTTTATCATCAAGTTATTAGGTCATGATTTGTATATCATTTTATTTAAGGCAGTATGGGCACTTCCAATTAAAACAGTTCTATTAATTACAGTGAGAGTGAACAAGCTTCGTCCAGTCTGGTATAGTCTGTGGTTTTGAAAATGTTATTCTGGCCTCTGATGTTAGCAGTTTCTGGTTCCAGACCAGTAGTTTTAATGGTCTAATAGAAAACTTTGTTTCCCATCCAAAACAGCCTTTTCTTCTGTGGAAAGATCTGGAACAGGGCCAGACTGGCCACCACTACTGGTACCTGGCAAGCACCCTGTCGGTGGTAAAGAGGTATTCACACAATCAAGGACACAGAGTTATACAGCAGTCACACTGTATGTCAACAGAGTTAAAAGTGGCTTTCAAAATGTTGAGACAGCTCTAGTAAAACCTATATGAAGACTGGCAGAGCAGACTGTGTCAGGAAAGTGAGAAAAAGGGAAAAGTGGATGGTTGTGTCTGGTTACCGAAAATAGGCTGAAACGGCCCAGACTCCTTGTCTACAAATGAGAATGTGGTTTTGTCAAGGTTGTGAACTTCTTGATTTGTATGCGGGGGCGAAAGCATTTTAATGATATTAGTCATTAGTGTGTCATTAGGAATTGTTCGGTAGATAAGAATCACAAAATGATACAAAGACATCTTTGTGAGGGTAAATTAATTCCATGTTAATCATATGTCTGAAAGGTGCTTTAGACAGTTATAAGGATCTGATTACACCGTCAGATTAAGAAAAACGTCAGGTACGTTTTTTGCCTGATTCAAGTCTGACCCAGTTGCTTCTCAAATGACATAGTCATAATCCCAGATAAACAAGCACAAGCATGCCTTTAACCTCTGAATCAAAGTGAGTAGATCCCTTGAAGAGCAGCACTGTGTTAGGATAAACAGCTCATGTCCTCCACATGTCTGGTCTAGTCCCAAAGAGCAATTAGCAAGGAACTGGAATTAGCTTTGCAAAAACCAGCTACTCTTGCTCTGCAAGGCACCTCCAGTAAAAATTCTGTGGAGTGGATAAACCACCGTCACCCAGAATGCACCTCTCTGGTTGAACACACCCTAAATGGGACTGTGGCTTCAAATCTCAGTGCAACCGCACGGTACTGGGCCAACTCCAGAGGCCACAAAGTTCTGTTTGAGGCTATAAACAACTATAGCCTCCAGAAACTTGGTGAATGCCACTTCCTCCCCCTCTGCAAAAATACACAGGCAGAGAACCAAGACATTGGACATTCATGAGATTCATTCTTTCTGAGTCACTTTCTGTTTTAAGAAATAGGCTCCAGGGATATGTATTGTATGGCTTAATGTGTTTCCAAGAGATGGTGCAGAATGATCCAAATATAAAGGAGTTAGACAATGTAAACTGAAAGGTCACTTCTAGGCTAGTTTAAGTTCTCGGAGGCTAAACTTGATTGATTTCTTATTGTGTACACTTTCAGGGAAAGCTGCTTATCGTTTTTTTTTTAATTAAGTATTTGCTAAAGCAAATGAATCCCTTGACCAAAAAGACATCAAACATCAACCCTTTAAAGGCTGGCAAAGGTTTCGCTCTGCCAGTACACAAAGTATATGGAAGTGTTTGGTGAAAACAGAAAGGGAAATTTCAGCAATGAAGCATATTTTGAATAGAATTGATGATGTGAGTTATGCAGAAGTTTTAGCACCTTTTAGAACAAAGACCAAAAAACAAAAGTCATAAAGAGAAGAGAAGAATCTTTCAAATGTAAATGAAGACCAAACATGGAAAGGGAAATCTTAGCCATGCTTGTGCCTGTTTAAAGATTCCACCAGGAAAATGTGTCAGAGTTTCCATAAAAATCCACCTGTATGACACAAAGAACTCACACAGCTAGTGCCCCGCCTCCCACGTGCTTGTTCTTTTACTGCACCCTTTAACTGTACCACACACATGCTGGACCACACAACAGCATCACATTTTACAGCAGTCATCCAGAAGCTCAAGTGTAGGCTAAGCTTGGAACAACAACACAGACCTGGTCTCGGTGGCAACCAGCACAAAATAAGACCTAGGTTGAATCTGTCCATTACAGTCCAACACTTGGAGGCACTATGGTGAAAAGGTTTGTACTCATATGCTAGCATGAAGTTCTCCTAATGTCATCAGATGAAAAGCAAAGCAAGAATAGTCAATGTTTAATAAATCATTCACAGCACTATCTGAAATTTTGTGGTTTCACTTGGATATGTGAATATCCATATGAATATATGACATGTCTCTAAAGTTTTATAGATGTATTACTAATCCAGAAAAATATATATAAAAGAAAAAAAACAATGATAGTTTAGCACTGAACATAAAGTGGAGTTTTGGCAAGGGTGTAGTATTGTTGTAAAGATGAGGGGGGGCACATTAAGACATGCATCTTTGAAAACCGCTGATTATCTCCTAAAAAGGGATGAAGGAAGAAATGTCTAAAAGCGGGGGGAACATGACCCCTAAGTGTTTTGAAAAGGTTGGCACTTTAACTGTAAAGGCAGACTGGAAAGCTGCTGCACCAAAGGAGGCCTGACAGCTGCTGTTTCCCCTTCGAAAAATAAATAAATAACAGCAATCTATGAATAACGTTTATTGTATGTTGCTCAGAATTGTTGCTGTTAATGGCAGTGCCTCGAGCTCCATTGAGCTGTGCAGACAAAAGAAGCGCGTTAGAGTGAGCACTAACAAAAGAAAAAGAAGCCGTGCTACTGTTTAAACTTAGCCAAAATAGAACACAACCTCTAGTGATGTTTTTTCTTCTTTTATTTTCCCCCATTAAGAAAGAAGGGACACATAGTCCCGCTAGTACTATGATTGCCAAAAATAATCTTAGCAGGATTGGCCCTCTGTCCTGAGACCAAATGCAATTCTGCTCGCCAGCAGCACGTGAATTGCATAATTCAGGCATCCTTATGTAAGAAGTACAGAGAGGACCAAGGATTTTTTTTTAACAAATAAACTCTGTATCAAAACAATCAGGGATGTAACAATCTCAAAGTGAGGAGAGATTTGTTTCTGCTTATAAGATCCCAATAGCAGAAATAGGTTTTTCAGACCTGCTTGTGGTGATGGCAGCAACACAGTGAGAACAAACAGCTGTGGGTAAGCTGTGTGTATGGAAGGCTAGGCGTTCTCTCATTACAGAGTTCCCAGAAGCCCCTGGGCTCCTCTGCCTTGTCCAGCCAGATGTGCAAATGGTTCCCTGTGGTTGGCTGTAGCAGCAGACAGATGAAGAAGCAGAAAAAAAATACAGCAGAACCTTCTAGAAGTATTAAATGCTCCTTGTGCTATAGAAAGCACAGTCATTAAAGTGAATTACTTATGAATAATCTTAAAGACTAACTAATTTAAGGGCACAAGCTTTGTAAAGGACCTTAAAACACATATTATGAGGCTGAGTTTTAAGATTTGTGCATGAATGAAACTTAAATACTACAGGAATTCTTTATGGTGGGACGCCTGCCACTCTCCTCCAAAAATAACATGCACAATAGCAAAGAAAGGAGGAAAAGTTTGGTTCTTATGGAAATGAACATCATGAAGGATTTTAACACAAAAAGTTAAATGTAACAGTATTATTTCCTCTTGTTACAGCTATGTATACCATGATTTTGAATTAATCAGACAGAAAACCTTAAAAAAAGCTCAGATACAGCTTTAAGTCAACATTAAAAAGCACTCACAACCTGTGTTAACTGTAGTGTGACATTTCTGAGGAAAACAAGATACTTAATAAAAAATAAAGTTGGGCATGCCACATGACTTAATTAAAAATTGATAGGACTGCAATAATTGGCCTCTGTATGACAGCTGGTTGGAGGGGAGAGGTTGAAATATAGGATGATAAACAAAACTACTCAAAATGAAAGTCATTTCAAAAGAGGAGCTAGTTATTGATGAAAGTTACAAAGACAAACATTTCTTTGGAATAGCATGCACCGGTGAATCAGTCACAATATGGCCAGAAATGTGTTCTAAAAGAGTAAAGATGTTTTAATGTTGATTTTATGTTGACCGTTAAATCTGCCTATAGAAGCAAGTGCAGTCAGTCACAATAGTAAAATAATAAACATAAACTGTGTTTGAGTGCCCATCCATCCAGGGCTCAGAGAGAACCTGAAAAATGCTCCATTCTCACACTCCTTGACTCTCTCTCACCTCTTTACTATTCACTGTCTGCAGCCTCCCTTCTTTTCACATGGATTATTTTCAGGATTTTTTCCTCTTTTCCTTTTTCTTGAAGAAATTTCTGAGCGCAACTCTTCTAAAATTAGACTAAAAGTGCACAGAAGCAGCAATGCCAAAAAATGCCTTGAGCAATTTCCTGCAGTTTTGGCAGGCAGATTTTGAGGATCATTACAGTATAGATTGAAAGGCACATTTACAAGTGCGTGCAAACATTTTTATGTATTTGTAGCTGTCAAATGTATTCATTGTTTTATATTTTTATGTTAGCAGCAAGTCAGGATGCTACTACCCAATTTTGGATGTGTTGGCATTATTAAAATACAGTGTATACGTTTTTCTAGTTTATTTTATTTTTTTCCGTTGTGTGTCTCCAAAAACAACAGCAACAAAACAAACAGGAAACCTGCATTTTTGTTGATGTTCTGTGTGTCCTGCATTTAGTCTTGGCCCCCATTCATCTACAGCGTGTCACTGCAAATTTGAACAACCCAATTTATACAGATTTCCACAACTTATTAACTGTCATATTATAAATGTCGGATCACTAGCTAGTTTGTAGACGTTGCTCTGTCTAATTCTGCAATTTGCATTACAGTCCTATGAATTTACTAAAGCATTTTCACATTAAGTTTAATAACAATATGACATAGTAGCAACATTTAAATAAACTGTTAGCAAACTGATCTGACACTTGAGTTCATTCTCAGTACAATACATGTCAACAGTTTCACTAACTTTAACTCATTTGCTCAGCAACTGTCTTTAAACTGTTGCTAACCTGAAAAAGGAAACGCCCACTATAGCTCCCTTTGTGGCAATGTTCATAATGCTATATGTACTTGCACTGTACTATATACTTATTTCAGAAGGTGACAACACATTAAATTAGCTTGCATAGCTAGAAGCACTTGTGTTTGTGTATTTGCGTAGTATTTCAGGCCTTCCGACAGAACATGTGTTCTCTATCAACTTCATTTCTAATTTGGGCTTGAATAAACAAAGAACATGTGTCTGTGTTTTTATTCTCTAAACTTTCACTGTAACGACAAAAAACAATATCACTCCTGAATAAAATGAACAGATGTTGCATGACAAAGATGAACCGGGTGAGGCCTTAAAAGTCAAGCGCATCACAACAGGGTGGCAGTGTTTTCTTACCATTGATTATTGTCACAAACAGAGACATGATGGTGGTAAATTACAAAGAAAACAAAACTTGTGTCATATTTCCAGGCTCCATACTTTATGTGAAGGGAAGGGGAGGAAAGGAATTTCACTAACGGACAGGCTACTGCACAGAGAGAGTATAGCAGAATTAGACAGAATAGTCACAAAATATTTTTGCTGTTGATTTACATCAGCAGGTCATGTGAAATGATATGTAAAAATAAATCAGAATTCACGTTTGCACATTTCAATATGGCCTTGGTTCGTTCAGTTTTAAGGCTGTGTATGCAGCACAATGTGAAAATGTGATGTAACTCTTTGTCACGCTACACTGGTACTTGTTTGACAAAAATAGCTTGTACTAGAAATATGTAATATGTAAAAGAGCTGCTGTCTCGCTACCCAAAGTCAGAAGCTAGAAGTGTTAAAAAAAGCTTTAAAGCTTTAGAAAGAAGCTTTAGTAGTGTTACTTATAAGATACTCGCCAACAACACTTTACAAGAATCCACTATATTAATTTGCTCTGCCCCCTTTAGTCATTACCCAGAGATCTCTGGAATGTTCATGTGTCTTGGGCCAAGCACAGGCCAGTACAGGTGCACATTAGCTGGGTCTTTCCCACAATGCTGGTGTGGAATTCCCCAGTGTCTGTCTCCATAGGGGGAAGGTCGGCTTCTGGGTCTTAACTGAGCTGTCCTGACTATAAGAAACCCCTGAGTCAGTGTCTGCTGAATGAGATCTATGTCTGGCTGAACCTAAGAAAGTAAATTAATCCAGACTGCCTGCTCCATTTTCCTCTGTTCTTTATAGTGTGTTTAAATAAAGGTCTCAACTGGTAACCTCTCTGAAAGAGTGAAAGAAAAAAAATCTTTCTTTTTTGCTTTAAGAGAAATATAAAGTTTTGTGAGTTCTCAGAGATTTGTTGGCTCTGGGGGGACAAATAAAATGATTGTTTTCTCTGCATATGTTAGGCTTTTCCTTTAGAACCTAAATTTACTAAACAGTACTAAACGGGGAGCTTGTGATCCACATCCAGCCTGTCAGCTTTTATTTGGCAACTACAGTGTTCTTAGTGAATAGGTATTTATTATAATTAGCCCCAATGTTGCATGAGATTGGCTTATTTTAACTGTAAGGCATGGCTTTCACTTCTACTGACATAACCCAAGAAAGGAAATTAAGCCAGACTGCTTGTTCCATTTTACTGTCATATTTAAAGTAACAACCTCTCTTTCTAATTTTCCTAGTGGATGAGTGGTCTCCAACACTGCTTTTGTTAACATGTCAATTTAATTCAAAGTGTGTTTGTTTGTGTAGACTTCTAATTTAGTACAATCTTTTATTGACATTCATCTGACTCACCATCTATCTGTGTGAGTGTCTATATGTCCTGTTACACTAACAGGAACGCTGGGGGTCTCTAGTACGGCCCAGTGATTCTGCTTGTTACGGGTTTACTCACGTTCAGGTTAAGAGAAGCCAAGCCGTGAGAAAGCACCTCATTGTTCCACGATTACAATGGTCACTATGAGCACTGAATGGTACTCACAGCCACAAGCAAAAATACTAATTAGCATAATAATACAAATCCCACTGACCACTTAAAACGTGTGCTGTTGCAAGAAAACACGATTTACGTAATCCAGGACTGCAAGCCAAGCATAGAACATTATGTGCATAAACGGTCTGACTACATTCCACTTATTTTACCTAGGCGTCACTAAAACAGATAAGTATTCAATCTGTCTTTATGAGGCCAGATAAACTGTGTTTAGGCTGTTATCAAATTTTGTCAAAAAAGTCACCAATATTAGCCCTTAATAATAATAATACTGAACTATATTTTTTACATTGCATGGTGTTTGCCTATGCAAAACTCAACAACACAGCTCTGGGGTGTCGTGCATGCTTTCTAGGGCATTGCTAAGCAGTTGCTAAGGTATTCTGACTGGTGTTTACCATTGTTCTATTTAGTTTTTTGGGGTGTTCTATGTGGCTGCTTTGGCCAAAGGAGCATATTTTCAAGTCTTGATGATATTTTGGTCTCTAGATATGGCATGGCTACCTCCTTCATTATAACACCATAGTATTTTTCAACCATTTTATTCCCCACCTGTCACAAATCATAAATGTAATCACAAAAATATCAGCACACCTTTCCTCTACATGATCTAAGATAATTATGTCTATAGCACAAATACTGCAAGTTACACACCAAAGTTTAACACTTAGGGTTTGTGGTTTGTTAAAATACCCAAACCTAAGTATGAGCAATAGTAATAGTAATGTTTGCCTTAGCAAGACTCAAAACAGGTTGAAGACTGTTCTGGAAGTTTGACTGTGCACTGCATATTCCTTAGGGCATTAGTGGACTGTAGTTGTGTAACTGCAGAGGTGCAAAGTATGCAAATATTGCAGAGCAGCATTCATACCTCAAAAATGTGGTGATAGATGTGAAAAGATGAGCACAGCTCAGCCTGCTAAAGTCTGTTTATGTCTCTTCATACGTGGCTCTTTTGTTTGTCTGAAATGCCTGCCATGCCAGTAGCAGACAGAAGGATTGTCCCCCGTGACCTGCTTTCTATAGGCTAAAGTCACTCTTAGAAAGATCTGTACCTACAAATGAACAGCTAAGCTTACTTCACAAAAAATACTTACCAAAGAAAAAATTAAATAAGGTTTTTCAAAAGTCTATAACCAATTAAAAGATCACATAAGCAAGAATGCTGTTGTACTAAGGCACACGGCTACACTGTTGCTTTTATATGTAAGTCAATGCCAAGCAGCTAACATTCTCACTCGGTGTGCCCAGGTGGTTTTCCTATTTTTGCTCCGCAATCGAAAATGTTTGGTCTACATAGCGAACATGGACATGTGTGCATCACAACCGTAAAATGCTTTTGTGCTTTTTTATGAAACATCCGTACTATATTACTGTATACGGTAACAGTATTGTCCAATTAAACTAGTGGATCAGAACTGCTACGAAAAAATTATGTTAAAAAATGTAACTGTAAATAAAAATAACACTACATTTCTGAAATTCAACACTTTTGACATGAAAAGACCAAAACTATGCATTATCTATTGACAATGTTGTCGACAGACTACAAACTACAATACAATTCAGGTACTGCACTGCACCGTCGCAGGTACTGCACTCCGGTGGTTCAGATCTTCCCTCTCTGACAGGTCATTCAGGGTGTCTTGGAGGGGAGAGGTGTCCAACCTGCAACATCTAGACACTGGGGTGCCCCAGGGCTCAGTTCTTGGACCACTTCTCTTCTCCATCTACATGGCATCTCTAGTATCTGTCATTCAGAAAAATGGCTTTTTCTATCATTGCTATGCTGATGACACCCAGCTGTACCTCTCTTTCCACCCTGATGATCCCACGGTATCGACTTGCATCACAGCCTGCCAGACAGACATATTGTGTTGGGTGAAGGACCATCACCTTCAACTCAACCTTGCAAAAACAGAAATGCTTGGCGTTTCAGCCAACCCGTCTCTTCATCATAACTTCTCAATCCAATTGATGGGGCAACCATTACTCCATCCAAGACAGTCAAAAGCCTTGAAATAATGATTGATGATCAACTGAGCTTCTCTGACCACATCTCTAGAAGCGCTCGTTCCTGCAGATTCGCTCTCTACAACATCAGGAAGGTCAGACCCTTCTTATCGGAACATGCGGCACAACTCCTCGTTCAAGCTCTTGTTCTCTCCAGACTGGACTACTGCAATGCTCTCCTCGCAGGGTTTCCAGCTAGTACTATCAAACCCCTGCAATTGATCCAGAACGCAGCAGCTAGAGTGGTCTAAAAAAGAGCAGATGTCACTCCGCTGTTCATACAGTTGCACTGGCTGCCAGTAGCTGCTTGCATCAAATTCAAGGCTCTGATGTTTGCATTCAAAGTGACCACTGGATTCGCACCTCCTTACCTGCTCTCATTTCCCAGACTCTGCCCGGTTGGTGGAATAAACTACATAACTCTATTAGAACGGCTGAGTCACCAGATGTTTTCAAGAAACGGCTAAAAACGTAACTATTTCTTCTTCACTTCCTTAACTAATCAACTAACACACCGCTACTACTTCTACTTCTTTTAAAAAAAAACAAAAAAAAA
>JAZGTI010004747.1:0-12305 GCA_036877585.1 Botia kubotai
CATTTGAAATTGGATAAGTGAATTACATAGATCCAGCTAACAGGGAACATTCTCAGAATGTTGGCTAACGTTCTCTAGAAGTTCTCTTAAAGTTATCAAAAACATTCTTGCAGTAATGTTAGTATAATGTTTAACATTATATATAACATTATATAACATTATATATGTCAAAAATGTTAGTAGTTGGTGGAATGTTTTAACAACTTATATTTAATAACATTAGGAGTTAAACAAATACTAATAAACCAGTTGCTTTTTCGTTTTGGATCTTATGAGCAAGTTTTCCCTGATACACTGTTTATAGGCAACTGACTGTTTAAACGTAATCACAACCTGTCATAATCATTGCAGTCATCTGTTTCCATGGAGACAAAAGTTTTGAAGTTTTTAGTTATTTACTGTGTTATTTAATGTGTGTGTGTGTGTGTGTGTGTGTGTGTAAGAGAGATGGAAAGCAAGACCCGCACAATAGGTGTGTGTGTGTGTGTGTGTACTTCCTCACTGTAATTTATGGCAATCCACTGAGGAATTTACACAACTCAGCTTTTCCCCAACAACGGCCAGAGAACAACTCTCTCTCTCCCTCTCTTTCACTTTCTCAGTCTCTCTTACCGTCTCTCTTCCTTTTCTCCCAAAACACCAAATTCATCTCAGATTTCTCCCACCAGCTTCAGTGCTGCAGTTGATGTGAATGTCACAAACAGAGAGTTTTGTGCTGTGAGCTGTTTTCTGCATGTATGGACCGATGTAATTATATATAGATGGACAAATTTGTTTATGGTGTGTAACGGATTGCAATTAATCTGAGATAATCCTTAACATAAATACAACATAAAACATAAAAAGTGTGTTTTATGTGAAATATCATTATTATTGCTCATATGTGGGGTTGAAGACAATAACTGCAATAACTTACCCTGGTTTAGGTATATGAATAACTGACAGGGGCCAAATCCATAGGAAAGACGCTCCGTGTTTATGCAGCATTAGATTAAAACTGTTGTGATTCTTGTCACTGTTTGATTCAGTGGTTTTACTTTAAATTAAACTTAAAGATTTGTATCAGGTCTGTTGTCAGTGATTTTATGAGTCTGGAACAGCTGGAAGTGCTTCGACTCTCCCATCAGTATTACACAAGTCCAGTCAGTTATTCATGATCAGATGAGCGTGTTTGTGTTTTAACCTGGGATCGGTCTGTGTCTGATGTTTCTTAATTAGACTGCAGGAAGTCACAAAACACTGGTAACTGGACCCGTTCCACCTGTCTTTCTTTGTCTGTCTGTTTGTCTCTGCGTCTTTGTGTCTCTCTGTGTGTCTTCCTTTGATTGCAGGTTTGACCTGCCAACTGTGAGCTGTCAGGATTGCGTTGAGAGAGATTCATGTGATTTCCAGATGTTGATGCTGTTCGTATAAACATGTAACAAAGAAAACCAGACATTTTAATATTCTGGTGATACGGAGCGTTTTCATTGTGTGCAGTGTGTTGCTGTTTGGGAGACAGAATTGTCCTCTGAAGTTTGATACACTATCTTCAAATATAAAATGATTCATGAATTGAAAATGTTATTTTATTACATATTGCTATTTTATATAGTACTATTAGATGATTTTAGGGTAGGGTTTGATCTGTATTATATGTAATTATAGTCATATAAGAACTCTATGGTATGTCCACATTTATTTAGCTAATTGTGTGTGTCTGTGTGCGCATACTATTAGTATTACCATTAACTTATACCATGGGAAACCCAGATAATACATTGCTTTTTAACTACTATATTTTGAAATACTTGAAATAGTGTAATTTATGTAGCTTGATAAATGTTACAGTTATAAATTACAGTTATCATAGTACTGAACAGAATACCACCTGACACAAGAACGTAAACATTTCTTAGAGAATAAAGACTAACATCTTTATGTGTCTTTACATGGTGACACTGGCAGAGACAGCGAAAAAAAAAGACTCTATTCATTAATCCTTCGTAGCGTGTGAAGAATGAATGAAAACCATTCCATCTTATGAGGGCAACAGCATTATCAGACAGAAAAGATGATGAGATGAGATAAAGTGTGAGGCGTACTGTGAGGTTCCTCCTGGTTGAAGTACAGCAGGTATTGGCTTGTGCTGTCAGTCAGGTGATGTGTGACTGCATGGTTCTCCAGAGCAACGATGTTTTTTCCTAGTTCTTTAGAAAACAATGTGCTAATGCTTTGGAGATTCAACGTTGATCTAAGGAACCCAATTAAAGCGGCAAAAATGATGTGTTATGGTTGATTATCAGCAAAGCTATGATATGTTCTTCTGTTCAGTGTTGCAGTTTCTGGGTTTTTCAGAGCACCAATATCAGCACCAACATTTATTATTTAACTTAATGAAATATTTAACAACATATAACTTAGAAACACTATTAACAACTGAGGAACATGGCCAAGAAATGTCCTTTAAACAGTTTTTGTTTATCCTAGCTATTGATGTCAACAAAACTGGCCTGCTTTGTTTTGTCTGGGCAGAGTTGTTGTTTTTAGCATCACAGGATGCCTGACTTATCAAGATGGCTGCTGCCCAGGGCACGCAGCCTATCCCTCAGGACCGGAGATATCTTCCTCTCAGCCAATGAGACGCCACAAAAGTGTACCGTTCTTGTGTCTGTGTCCGGTGAGCTGCTTACACAGCCCTGATCCAACAGGCTCCACTAAATGCAATATACTAACTGAAGCCGTTTCACTTTAAATGACCTTTAAGGTACCGAGGATGTTTTGTGTTCAAGCTATGCAAAACATGAGGAATAATATCAGTTGTAATGCTGTTATGATTTTTCAAAACGTAGCATCAGGTCAGATATGATCTAATGAATCAAAAATAGCACAGAATGTTTTCAGAAATGAATTCAACTTTGGAACGAGTTATAATGTTGTACCATCTAGCTAGTTAACGTCTTGTCTTATTTAAAAACATGAAAATGAGTGTTTTTAAATACTCTAATAAATACGCTGGCATTGAACTAATAATTGTGTGTTTTCTTGTTTATCAGAGAAGAATAGAGGCTTTACATTCGAGTCAGGTCAAGGGATTTGGCCGAGATTCCTGGTCAGCACAAGATTTAGATGCTTTAGCAGAGTTTGGATTACAGAACCGCCATGACACTAATACCCAGAACAACCCTTCAGACAACGACACAGTCCCATCTGACCCGAGGGGCAGAGTGAACACGTTAACAAATGAACAAATAAATGAACAAATAAACATGTTCAGTCTATTAAATAATAAAAAAGTACAAAGGAAATAAACACTCAACTTTGGGTCCACTTGGCTCAGATGGAAATTTAGGGCTTGTGTATGTAGGTCTCTCTCGGGGGCTGGTCAGGTCAGAGTAGGCTTACAGCCCTAATCCCTCCACCAGACGTCCATATCAGAGCAGACAGTAAGAGGCGTGGCTGCAGTCTAGACAGCCCCTCCCCCAGAGACCTGCTGTTCCTGGCGCACATTCGTCTCACGGGGCATTTGATTTAGACCGAGGGAATTTGCTCTCACAGTAACTAACTCACATTGTGTACGTCATTTATTAAGAGGTTTAAAAAGAACATGAAGCCAATTCTGTGTGATGTTGGATTTTAAAATAATAATTTATAAAGATCAAATTAAACAATGTCTGTTTCAAAACTTGTAAGACGCCCAGATAGACAGCGTTTAACATGAAGGCTGTTCTTTATATTAAATGCTAAGGAAAAACAAGGTAAAAAATTGCTCGATTGTGCTGCCTTTCAAGATACCGTCATGTGGCCAAATTTAAGGGTGACATCATGTTTCAGTAAAGACAACCCAATAATGCCCTGTTACAATAAATATACAATATCATATATAGACTATTATAGACTAAATATAATTCATTCCTTACCAACACATTATAATTATTTTTACTTTTAGAAAAACCAAACACTGAATTAGCAAAACAAAAACAAGTTCTGAGGCGTTTTCAATATTTTTTTGTTTTATTTTGGCATTTTCTTGCATTTATATTAAGCAAAGTGCATCTTCTCATTGTCTCATCTCATCATCACATTGCACAGTACATAAATAACAATGCATATAAAACTTCATATTTACATGTAATAATATATTTATATTTAACATAAAATACATTTTAGCTTTAATTTCACTTAATTAAATCTTCAATAAAGTCATTTATTCAACAAGTCATAGAGTTTTTTGTGTATTCTCCTCTGGTCACTTCCGCTTCTCGCAAAAACAAACAGAAAACACTGTCCACGAAAAGTAAGGGTTCGTCTGTCTCCATGGCGCTGAAGGAATGGGGCGTGGCAATGGGTGGGGCTCATTGTTATCGGTTGTTAAATATGACCTCCAGCCAGCAGGGGCAGCTGCTGATGAACTGTCTGGTGTAGCACTGCCCCCAGCCCTTTACGAAACTTATCTGCACTGTGAAACCAGTCCGCGGCTGCAGGCTAAACTCGTGGTCGTTGGGTCTCTGCAGGCTTACCGCCTTCTCAAAGTTGAAGGCTTTTATGGAGTATCCTGGGAACACTTTATGCACCAGCAGCGTCCGCGAGTCTGGGTTGTCCAGTGTGGCTGACTTGATGAATATAGGGTAGCAACTCCGGTTGTACACCCACACGCCATCAGGCTCGCGGCTCAGCTGGATGCCGTAGCCGATCTTTGCCCGAACCATTTGCACCAGTTGACTCCTGTTGTCAGAGGCGAGCTGGCCCAGGCAAAAGCCCGTGCCTTGAGGTAGGTCATAAAAAATGTCCAAAGACGACTCCTGGACGGAGTAGAGACGCCCCACACGGGTCTTCTCCTCCCAATACGCCACTACACACCAGTGAGGCTGTTCTCCACCTTCCTGAGCCAGAGAATCTAGGGAGACACAAAGAGACAGTTTTTGAGTAAATGATGTCAGTTTGGGGAATGCAAATCAAGGAAAATTTTACTTGGCAGTGAATCAGCAGGTGGTAAAGCTGATTTTTGAGAAATGGTATCTAGTTTATTTGCTAATCCAAGGTAGTCTGCTAAAAAGCAGACCCACCATTGGGAAGGCTAACTATCTAAACTAGCTTGTACCAGCTACTGACCAAAAACACCTACTTAGAACAGCAAGAAACCATGTAAAAACCACTGACTATATATTATAGAATTTTTACACTGGGTAAAATAAAAAGTGAAAAAAAAGAGACTGGAACGTTAGAAAGACAGATAAAATAGCAGTGAGTGATTTTTAGTGTGAGAAGATAAAACACAGACAAGTTCACGCACACATACGCACACAGCATCACGCGCATGCCTTCTTCTCAGGAAAGCTTTCGTGAGTTCTGCCAAACATATCGCACATCCTTAATATTAGTGTTGACGAGAGACAGTGTGGGAATCTCAGGAATCTCCCGCCCGCACCGAACAGCGCCAGTGGTTTCCAAAACCTGTTTACATTAGCAGCCCTGCTTATCGTTCGTCTGGGACGTGTCGGTTCCCCGTGCCAGCCTGAACAATGTCCTGACGTCAACATAACAATAAATCTTCCCTGACTGCTGTGACTGCTCTAGTCTCCACCAACCAACTGCATCACTACATCTGAGCTGCTGATCTGTGATGTCACATTGACCTTAATTACAATACAAACACAGGTAAATAAGCTGCGTTGAGTTTCGCGCACAGTAAAAATGCTGAAAGAGAAAAACTCCCAGAATGCTTTGTTATTTTGACTCATTTCAGGTAGGATAAGTAAACTGGTATTTAGCTGAGGAGTTAATTACGCAGTAGTCCAGACTTTACGGCTGTAGTAGCTACAGTTCTCATTACAACCCTTACAGACACAGTTCTTGGAAATGTTACCATAGCAATACCATGTTTTTGACACTACAATGATACCATAATATGCCTTGCAGTACCACAGAGTGCTATTTAAGTAACAAAGTACGTACACTTTAGTATTATCATATGATGCTATTAATCTTTACCTATGACCTGTATGTGAGGGTGGGGGGGTGGGTGATTATACGGCCTGTCTGGGCTTGTCAGCATCATCTCAAACCACTGTGGTATTTAACACATCCACGCACTTATCCTGCATAACCTACAGGCCTCAGACCTGCTCAGTGACGCTCACATGTTACATTAGGACATCGATTCTAAATCAGTCCTGAAGGAAAACCTCACTCACTTAGATACCGACAACAAAATGTTAAGTGTGTGTGTGTTTCGTTGTTATGTGCCAGACTGATGCTATTTTAGTCTCGATAGTTTACTGGTCTCTGTTATGACAGCATTCACACACACACACACACAAATCAAACATTCTACTCTAGCTATAAGATGTGTGTGTGTGTTGCTCCGGCAATCACAACTGGTTCAATCAAACATGACAGTTACACACCGATTACACACACAAACACTACCGCATAGGTACATATATATGTAGAGGTGTATGAACGTATGTGTGTGCGTGGCGTCTGTGTGTCTGTCGGTTGGATGACCAGTGTCACCCCGACAGACATGGTGACAGCCAGACGCTGAGGGTGTCCTGAAATAGAGTGTGCAACATGACACACACACTGGCTCATATCTTGTGTAGCTTCCAGCTTGTACATCCTGAATTTTGTTGGTTAAAATGCTCTCACAAATCCCCCCACCCCTCCCACACACACACACGTCTCTTTCTTCCTGTCTGTACTGAACACAGTTGAACAAACAATAAGAGAAAATGAAAGGTATCAGTGTGGACATGCCAGTGCTGTCTGTGTGTTCAGGGGTTTATCATTGACTGCTCCTTTCTGCCTGTCTTCCTCACACACACACACACAAACACACACACACACACACACTTTGTTTGTGGTCGAGCTGCACCGCCTCAGGTAACAAACCATCTTTCCTTCATCCACACTGATTCCCTTAAGTCTAAGCACTCAAATACCAAACACACACACACACAAAGGCTAAAGTTTTCAGAGAACATTGGGGCAAAAGTTTTATTCCTTTTATGGGGACACAGCTTTTTAAACAGTCACTTCGTACATCAACAAAGAAAACACCACAAAAGTGTCTGGCCATCTAATGGAATCACACACGCAGAGAGTCACTCAGCAGTCTGGAAAAGTTAATGATTATTTCTTTCTGTCTCCACATGTGCGCAAACACACACGCGCGCGCACACACACACTGGAGGAAAGTCAGTGGTGTTTATTGATCGCTTCTCGTCTGGTTGAGGTTCACTGGAGGTGACGCTCTATTTTACAAGCACGCAGGGTTCATCTCCTCTGAAACAGTGTGTGTGCACGTGGCTCCTAGCAGCACGACTGCTTGAGGATGCAACAACACACACTTGCACAATAATGTCCAGGCTGAGTCCATGTAAATCTCCAGAAGTCATTTAAACTCTGGTGGAACGCTCAGTCAACACACTGCAAGTTCTGTTATACCGACTCAATGTGTTACTATACCAACAACAAACCTCAGAACTCAAGGGGCAACAGGATGTTATCATTCTGCTAACTACTTAACAGTTTAAGTAACAGTTTAAGTAAAGCTTGCTTTGCCAGGTTTGCTTCCACACTGATGTTACGTTAAACATTAAAATGAAGCTTTAGTAGCTATAAACGGCTGCATTCAGTGAGCGCTCGGGCCTCGAGGAGCGATTACACACACACAACATCCAACGACATTTCTGATTGGACATGCAAAATTCCAACTAACTAAATAAACCTGAAGGCAGAGCTCTGATGTGCGTGTCAGTTATGGTCTATCAATACGATTGTTTCCTCAGGCGTAATGTCACACACACACACGCTTTCAACAGAGAGAGAGATTCGCAGACAGACAGACACACAGAAGCTGAGAGACAAATGTTTGGCAGAGCGTCTCTGTTTGGAAGTCAATAAAGGAAACTGCCAATTAGTGTGAGAGTCTTACATAACACACAGTCAGGAAAACCTGCAACACAAAGGAAATACTTCACATCAGCCTCTATTGTGTACTAATACAGGGATCGGACGGTAACACACCGCTCTGGTTGCGGTCTGTTACAACATATGGGTTGTTTTTCTTACTGTATACGGTACATAGGTGTGTCAGGGCGAAGGAAATGGCTGTTTATGACATCGCTGCGCTTGTCTGGGTCAAAGGTCAGACAACTATCTCCACCATTTAAAAGTAGGAATGTGCAAAACTACATATTTTCAAAATGTAATCCATACAGCCACTAGTCGGTGGCTGTATGGATTAGTTTAGTCTGTATAATTTGTCTGGTTTTGGGCACACCTGACTTTCATAGGAATCTTATTGGGAGCATTTACATAAAACAAATTCTTGTGTTTACCAACGGGCACACTGCAACAAACACAGCTTCAAAATGTTATAGATCATCTAGATAAACTAGACTAGTTAACAACTTAACCATCATGACCAATCACTAATAAAAGTCATCATCTTCACGTAATGACACATTGGTCAGAACAGAACTACCGCCTTTGTTCAGACTACAGGATGTGAACAATCGCCGTGGGAACCAAATCGCGGCTTGTACGTGTGTGTTTTTTAGACAACCAGTCAGGCAAGCTGATTGGAAGCGCCTTTGTTGTGTTTTTCTTGTTTAGATAGCATTTAATTATATTCTGAATTTCAATTATTCATTCAGCACCAGGCATGATATGAGCAGCCAGTCCGACTGGGGAGGTTCCTGTGAATGAAGAGAAAACAACCCGTCTGTCTCTCTGTTTAGGGAAATCATTAGATTGTGGTTTAAGAAAATGTTTGTGGTTTGAGGTGTCTGTCAATGGCAACCTGAGGGCATTGTAAATGTGTCAAAGTTTCTCTACTTTCTGTTGCCGTATTATTCCTTCTTGTTCCTCTTTTGCCTGATTTTCATACTTGTTTTGTGTTCTTTTCTCTTAGTGAAATGAATTTAGGGAACAAGCCAACTGAATGAAGCTTTGGCTGAAGTGTGGTTGCAGGAAGTGGCTGGAAACGACAGAATTCCAAACGAAAGTAGAAAAAAAACATCCGTACGTCCACATATTTTGTCGGACTACGTTGTTCTAGGCTGCTTCGGACGTTCAAGTAACTTCTTTGTGTCGTTTTCTTAAAATGTTTTCTTTCCGCTTTGCAGAGGCGACCGGGAGGCCCTACCCAAGACTCAAGGCTTTTTCCTCCGAGGCATGATGTCATTTCCTGTGCTGCCCTTTCCTCCTTGGCTAACCCAAACAACCCCAGCACTCTTTGGCTGTCTGTATAAGCCCCTTAAGGAGGTATTATAGTTGCTGAGAAACATACAGCCCTTCTGGGGTCTGTCAGCCAAACATTCATGAGACTTTTATAAAGGCCTAATTGTGGACTGGTGGATATGTTTGAAGAACCGCCATGATGCAACGAGTTTCCAGCGTCAAAGTCGTTTTCCTGTCCTCACTAAATGCCCAAAACGACGAAACTCTTACCAATCAGAACATATGGGTTTCACGGGTCATAATATGGCCAGCCAGACCTTCTAACACACACTTAGCACTAAGAAACCCACACATAAACATTATAGATACATGACATACCCCAGTGCTGTTGTACTAAATATCAGCACTCGTGGAATCCATCTTATCCAATCAAATTAAAGGATCAAGATTAACTGTTCTATATCAAAAAAAAAAAACTGGCGACCAGTATCTGTCATAAACATATACACCAAGGCGTCCACTTTTATCATGTTCATAAACAACTACAACACAGGCCAAAGAGTATGAACATAAACGTGTGATTTACAGGACATGGATATAAAAAATATATTGGACATAGACAGTAATGCTTTGTTAAGCCTGAGATTACAACAAGGAACTGGAATATAGAAATGTAAGCCAAAGCTAACACACTCTATCTTTCTCTCTCTCTCTGGGAGGCAGCACAAGGAGTTTTGTTTGTTGGTGGCTGTTGAATTTAAGTTAACTCTTAATAACTTCAGACTAACCAGGACAAACACACTCTCATCTAATAACCCCAAACAGAAGTAAAGAACTAAAAACCAAAAAATTAACCAACATCACATATATAAACAGGTCCAGGATCAAGGCAGGATCAAACTAAGCAGTTTAATACAGCAGCTTTAGCAAAAATGTTCCTTTTTCTTTTCATCAAGAGTAAACATATTACAGGTTTGTTTATTTTCTGAATATGTGGAAGGCAAAACAGATTTCGAGTTCAGTGTTTTCCACTGACAAGCCAGTTTACACACACACACAAACACACACACACACACACAAACACACAGAAAACCAATCAGCTAACAAGAACTGAATTAACACATTTAGCCTCCAAATCTCTGTACCTGTCTCTCTTTCAGCCTGTCTATCTTTCTCAGTCCAAAAGGGCAGGAGAGTGAATTAGAAGGTCAGAGAGAAGCTTTCAGTGGGAACATGTTTCCTTTTGTGTGGCTGGGGGGATCGGACTTTTGTTCCTGCTCCAGAAACCCCTCACACACACACACACAAACTCTTCCTTTTTCCCTCTCTGAGTTTCATTCACTCTCTCGCTCCAGCAGGAAAGACAGAGAGAGTGAGAAAAACAGAGAGCATCTAATAAACCCAAATACTAACCCTGAACACCTCAGTATCTTTTACTCTAGTTCTCCTTCTAGTTATTTTCCTTGAGTAGAAATGTGCAGATTTAGTGTGTTTCAATGGGGCGAACAGGAGGTTTGTTTGTTGTGTGTCAGTACAGGAGCACTTCTTTCATCCTACACACACACACATATACATGAAACATAAAACAAATGGCCAGGGAAGGGGAGGCCAGGAAAGGGGAGAAACACACACACGCTCTGACTAACCTATGGCACGCATGTCGCTTGGAGCTCTGAACTTTTAACATGTGTTTATGTAAAGCTTCCATCATTTAACTGCTCTTATCTGAAAAGCCATCTAAAGACCCCTCACACACACACACACACGGCCAGCGCTGAATTAAACACCATCATAAAAACCTCTTTAAAGTCTTCATAATGAGAAACATCTGCGTGCAGGAACCCAGCCTAGACCAAACTAACATGCCCCCCCCCCTCGCTCTCGTAAACACATTCATCTCTGTGAGTATTTAGGGCGAGTATACAGAAGAACAGATGAAGGAACCGACATGTACATGACTCACGGATGAAGATGACATTGCGTTCTTACCTGAGAACCCCATAGGGGCTGAATATGTTGGTTCTCCAGCTTCAGTAGAAGGAGGCACAGAACCTGGAGAATCTATGGAGAAGGAGAGGGACAGCTGTCAATCACAGGGATAAATGACCGGATTGGCCCTTTCGACCTGATCAAAAAAACAGATCGCCCTCCTTTCGGGGAAAACGTTTAAAAACCCCAACAGTCAGTTTCCTGTTCCTTATACTTTTCTATCATGCTAAATAAATAAACCTTTTTGGGGTTAAAGTCTTTGCCAAGAAAGTGGTTTGTGAGAGAGCAGGACTATAACATTCACTTCAGAAGGATATTTTACAGACAGGAAACAGCTTTTAGCATCAAAACTGTTTACAGCGAATTTTCTAATCCGCATGCTAGCATACAAAAAAAACACATCTTTCTTTCATATCAGGTCTTAAAACAACCTTTTAAGTTTAAATATCAGAATATTTCCGCATATGTTGTGATCTTGGGTCAGTTTTGTCATGAATGTTTTTCTCAATCTAACAACTGCAAAAGAAAGCACATCAAATTTCCCCAGCGCAGCTCGTTGAAGAACTGTGTAGTTACCATGGTGATTTTTGGTTCAGAACACTTTAGCTAGCACCCTGTTCTACTGACCAATCAGAGAGCTCAGAAACTGTGCAAGCGCTAACTTGCTATTTCTGTATTGCTAACAAAAACTTCAAAAAGTCTAAACTTTTAGGTTTAAAATGAAAAGGTCACTAAATGTTTGAGGCTTTAAAATATGTTAAACACTACATGTTAGCATTAGCATGTATTGGCATCTTTGACTGGACTTCTTAACAGTTTAGCTTTATGTAACATCACACTAGGTTTACAACATGTCAAAACTGCCCATCAGAGTACAGCCTCAAAAACTTAGCATTCGGGAGAAACAAACAAAGTAAATTTGTGTTTTATGCCTAAAAAATCGCAGATTTTCAGACCGATTGCCCCACACAAGCTGTTTAATCCTGTCTGTCTTTCTTCAGTACTTCTCTTTCTTTGATTGTTAACAAACAAATTACACAGATTCACAGACTTAAAAGCTATCCATCTTTATCTGTCTGTCTGGGTTTTACAGTAAAATCAGACTTATAGGGTCATATCCGTAAACTGCTGTGTTCACACTTTGCCTC
>JAZGTI010004747.1:12322-27240 GCA_036877585.1 Botia kubotai
CAAAAAAAAACACACACTGCAGTTTAGAAAACCAACCTCATATACCAAAACTACTTAACACCAAATTAAATTAACATTATAATACATACAAATACACACAAACATTGATTATTTTAGTACAGAACTATATAAAGTTATTTGAGAAAGAGCTGTTCAAACAGCTGTTAAATGGTATCAAATCTTCTTTGTCATTAAAATGCTTCTGTTTGCATGAATATTCTAGAACAGCGCTGCCAAACTTTCTAACTGTTGCCCTCTCTCATTTGTGCTGCTTTATGAGCTTAAACTAATTGATATGCAAATGCCTTAACATCAACGACGTCTCTTCGCACCTCACTGTCAGCAATGTGTGAAAGTCGGACAGTTACCACGGCGACAGACGCATGTGTGTGACAGCAGCACTTAAGTGACTGACAGACAGTCTCCCTCATCTTGACGTTATCATGAGACGCAGTCGCCCGGCGCTAATGAATCTGCCCTACTCACATACCAGCGTAAACCTCCTCACAGAATCACGTCTGTGGGTGACAAATAACTTCCTCCCAGCATTCAGCGTAACTCTCTCTTTCAGTCAGAAAAAACGCCTGCCTTCCATTGTTCTGTCCCTCGTCCAAGCGAAGTGTGTGTCCCCGCAGGAAATGTCCTCCCCAAATTGCCTTTCCTGTCCTCCACCACTGTGCCTCTTTCATTAGTTCTTTCCTGCTACGAAACCCCCAAAATAATTCATAAAAATCTCGAGCGAAAGAACGAGCGCTAATGCCAGTCAGTCCCACACGCACATATTTTAGTAATTCTCATTACAAACATTACCAGACGCACAAATCAAGGCGTACACGGTCTAAAATTCATCCGAATCAATGCAGAAAGAATTACAAAATAGGCACTCAAAGATTTCCTTCCAGGTTCAGGCAGTCTGGGCTGAATTTCCTCAGCGTGTTGTCAGTAAATGATCCTGTTTCACTGAAATTGTGAGAGGACGTTTGGCTGGAAGAAAGAAGGATCTTTACGAGACCAATCGGCAGGAAACTTCGTTCAGGACTCTGCCAAATACAACATGCTCTCTGTGTTGCTTATCTGAAGTGAATATACAGGGCATACTTATAAAGCACACAGCATTATGGGTAGAAAGAGAGTTCGCTCAGAGGAAAGAAGCAAACAGACACTCCCAAAACCTCTGATTAATTTGACAGATAAATCATTTCTGAGCTGTTCCCTTGTGTGATCTGTGTTTCCGCTTTCCTACAAACTACTCGTCTACTCTCTCTCTCTCAGCTCAGCCCTGCAGCAAAACATACAGGCAGACAACCCCCCAAAAGTGGCATTTGGCATTGTGCCATCTCATGACATCTTCATTCCACACTCAATCATAACACAACACATGGATCTCACCTTATACCATCACTCTGTTTTGATATGCAATACGGTAATCACTGATATATTCCATACTCGTATACTACAGCATTCAAATGATACTCAAAGAATCACAAATAATACTGTGGTATTAATGTTGTCCAAACATTCATTTTACCATTTTACCATGTTCAAAAATAGTTTTTGTGACACAGAAACATATTATTGATTATATCTTATGTAAAAAAAACACTGTTCGCTGAATATGAAACGTTAACTTACCAGATGGTTTAAGAAACTCGGTGGGATATCTTGAGTACGGGGGAGGGGGGGATTCTGAAGAAGAGAGAGAGAGAGGTAGTGAGTTAGATGTATGCTGATGATAAAGCCTGGCATTCTCTAAGAGAGTGTTTGTGTAGTGTTGAGAGTTAGAGGCAGGACAGCTCTGATAAACACACAGCCGACTGGCGCCAGACACACACACACACACACACACACGCACATCACTGCAAACTAACTTCACCGAGAACACACACGTGAACATCCACAGACTACAGCGTGAACCACACCGCTGCTTCAAAGTCGGTCGCTTTTAAAAGAAACGTACTATTGTACACAACTGACAAACAATAATAAGAAGAAACTAATTAGATATCCTGAGACTACAAATAAACAGTTATTTGACGAAAGGGTTGGTTTAATCTAGGTTTAAGAAATTGCTAGTAAATCTGGAAACTACGTATGGAAGAAAACTTAAAAGGCTTTATCTGCTTAAAATACGTATTATAATATTTATAAATATTCTTAAACCTATCTGCACACTTTTTGTGCCAAATACATGTCTTACAAATTATAATTGCAGCATATACGACCGTGCCCTATAGATTATTATATATTATCCTAGGATTAAGGTTCGTTTCAAATATAAAGGACCTTACATGTCAGGCTACATTTTAAAACTGTAGATAAGACAAAACAAACTGATTGACTGTATCATAATGCTCTCTCTCTCTGTGTAAATATAAATACAGGATGTAGAAGTAAAGATAAGTACCGAGCTCGCACAGTCTGCTCATATGATGCGGGTTGCAGCACACGAGCTCCGGGTTTATTTTTCCGTAAGATTCACAGCACAACAGTCTCTTTAATTCCGTGGAATGCCGGAGGTCCGGCCACCGGAACACCTTATAGAGCAGCAGCGGGAGCGGGTACGACTGTTGACCCAGTCTGGCGTCTACTTTAGCGGGCAGGAGGATACAGGGGCTTCGCGCTCCCCCCTTGGACTCCACCGCCTGTAAAAGCACCTCTAACTGTTTCTCTTTGATCTTCTTCAGAATAGAGTAGGTCAGGGCTTTCAGTTCGGCCTCGGTGCCAGGGTTCGGCTTACTACCACAGCTTGGTTTCCCAAGGCAGCAGCCCGCGGTGCCCCCGCGCGTCCCGGTGTCCGTGTCGCCGTCGCCCTCCACGGGCGCTCGGCTCCTCCAGAGTCGCCGGACGAGCCCTGATCGTTTGGTCCTGAACATGCGGGACGGCAAAAGGGTTCCCCGGCTAAAAAACGGCCATTTTGTCCGCAAATCATGAAGATCCCGGTGTCCGAATCCACAGCCGGAGAGGACACGGCGGAAAAACGGCAAGCAAGAGAAGCACAGGCAGTCTGTTTCATACGCCAGTCTTTAGTATTTCACCAGCCAAACCAGCACAGAATAAAAAATAAACCTTTAAGATCCACGAAAGCCTCCGATCTTCTCTTAGACTGCCTGGCTTGGTGCAGATGACACGTTCACACTGATGTCACTATAATGTGCAATAATTAAACATCCATAAAATGGTCGGATCTTAATCCAAACGAGCCCCGATCCGGTTCTCTTTCATTAAATATCTAATGTGAAGGCTCGTCTGGAGATCTTGATGTAGCTTTTTCGAACCGACGCGTCTGACACCGAATCCGCAGCTCTGATCCAACTGGCACCAGCGCGTAAATCCACGTCTGAGAAACGAAAAGTATCTTAAACGCTTGCGTTTCCTGATTAACTGACACTTAAAAATGTCACAGTGCTCGGAATATCCAACACAATCCGTTTTCAGATCGTTCCCGAATCATAAATGTACGTCTGAGCCTCCGAGCCTGAGAAACAACGAGCGTGTCGATCTGAACTAAAAGACAAGAATAAGCTCAGGCGCCTCTCTCTCTTTCTCTCTCTCTCTCTCTCTCTCTCTCTCTCTCGATGTGTGTGTGCGTCTGAGTCTTTCTCTGTGTCTCTCATTGGCGCGCCGCGGGTCATGTGGTTGTCTAGACACCCTGTCGCTTAAAAAAAAGAACAGGCAGGAAAAAAGTGATTGTGTTGCGCAAATATGAAACAAAGTAACATAAAACATCAGACTGGATACATTTGTCAAAGAGTTTATAAAGTTACAAAGTAACAGTCGGTTAGAGGAGCGGGATTGAATATGTTAAGATATAAAGTCGAACATGAGGCACACACACACACACACACACACTGGCGCCAAGCACACAGGTAAATTCACATGGAGTATGAAACACACACAGTCATTACACTCAACTAGTGTTTATGATGCAATCGTAACATTTCGGAATTCGGAATGATTTTTGGACGGGAATACATCCCTTCCTCATAGCTGGTGTAGGTAAACATTAGGTTATGACATTACGTGTAGACAAGTACATTGGATCGATATCAAAGTAATTCCATATATAGATTATATATATTTAAGATTTTATATATATATAAAAGTTTGTGTGTGTAAGATTTTATAATTTTATATAATATACAAGGTCTTATGTAATATTATATTACCTTTCTACATTTACGCGTTTGGCGATTTGTATGTTCCCTGGGAATCGAACCCACAGCTTTTACGATGCTAACGCAATGCTCTGCCAGCTGAGCTACAGGAACACTTTTAAAACTATATTATCTATATCAACATTTATAGATGGTTTGGCTACGTGTTTGGAATGAGGGAATACTGCTGCCGCCTGCTGGTGAGAAACACAACACCTTTCAAATACAAGACCTACACGACATCTTTTTTAGGAGTAATGTTTTAATAGCATGCCGGATATTTTTATGTTCGTATTCCTAAAGCATTTGCGGCCGAGCTGCATACCAATTAAACAGTGCAAACTAAATATAGGGCAAACGACGTGCATATAGTAATAAAGGAAATAAATCTTATAAAAAAGTTGAGAAAAGGTAAGACTGGGTAAGAATAAAAATAAGGTTGGAATGACGGTAAATAATAAAACGAAAACAATAATAATAGAAATAATAACCAGGAGCTATAGTTATTTCTTACAATTACTTCATAAGACAGACTTTAACTGGCCGTTTGTTTAAAGGTCAAAACCTTCACCATCAAATAGGAGAAATAAGAAGTTACGCGTTTTTTTAAAGGGCTGAGAGAGGTCGCGCCCTTTGATCAATAGAAAGACACAATGGCGCGCGCCGGGTGACTCCAGGGTGACAGACGGGCTGCGCGCGAACACTGTCTAGCCTCATGTCACAATGACTATTATGACACAATACATTTTGGGACGTTTGACGCTGAGCACTTTAATCATGAGCACTTTAATCATGAAATCACGTCATCTTTAAAGTGAAACATGACATTTCATGTAGCCACTATAAGTAAAATGTCAGTATAAAAACAATACGAACAACTACGCAAATAAAATAAAACATGTCAAATAAACAACAACAAGATAAAATAATGTAAAAGTAACGGAAAGGACACAGAAAAATGACACAGAAATAATTTATGCCACAAGTCAAGGGGTGGGAATTTCACCCTTCCTTCGGACTTCAGCAAACATAATGGACAGAGGGCGAGAGAGAGAAAGACAAGCAGATAAGATCAGTGGCGTGGAGCACAGAGCAGACAGAGCGCTGTTGTGCTGCAGACAGTCTGCGTCGCTGCAGGGCACTGGAGAGGAAGATAATGACGATGATGATGATGGGCCGCTATTGTTCGCGGATTCCCCACTGGCGCCGCGTGAGCTCAGCTCAGAATTGAGCTCATGAAGATCTGCTGGTGTCACAGTCTCATCACAGCACGAGGACTAGAGACTTCATTTTAATAAACTAATTAAGAGTATTTTTATTTACATTTATGTATTTTCTCATTTTACGCATTTATTTACAAATATTTACTGTGTTACATTTATACTTTATGTAACTTTTCTCTTATTTTTGTCTTTTATTATTTGTTTTATTTTATTTATTTTATTTTATTTATTATTTTAAAATTGAGGGTTTTTACGATCTTTAGAATTTATGTATGACGGAATAATAAATAAATTAATAATGTAATTAATAAAATCTCACATATGATCTGTTAGATATATTTAATTATAGTGTGTAATAGATGTGTAATATAGGAAATGCTGTTCAGATAGATTTAAAAGCACATTTAAATAGGAAAGACATTTGTGAGGCAGATTAAACAACAGTTTTTTTGTGAAACATGGACATGAGAGATAATCTTCACACTTTTTGTTGGCTAGTTGTTTCTTTTGATAGATCATCATGCAGCTATTGGTCATTTACATGACCAAAAACCCAAATTAAACACCATTAATTACAGATGTGCTTAAAGCCAACTGTAGTCTCATATTCATCTCCTACCCAGAATTCCCAGCATCACCAAATATACATACAGCCTTTGTAGATATTATGTTTTTGTTTGGTCTCTTTCTGGTATAACCTTAATTTGCTGTTCTAACAGGCAAACTGTGTTCCTATTGTGTTAAGCGCATTTAATTGTTTTTCTGCAACGAATCCGTGAGCAAGTGAATTTCAGACGATTGCTGTTTCTTCACACCGAGGGAGATCGATTGACTGCTGGCAGGCCAGAGAAGAGCTGAATCTGATGAGACCACAGGAAGCCAACTCTATTGATGAGGTCAGAGGTCACGCTAGTGTGAGGGGCAAAATAAACCACAGCATGTGGAGAGTGAACGTTTGAGTGATCTCGCCTGGACTCTAACCAAGCAGCAGATCTGTCTGCTATCCTGTCAGAATTTGACAGATTTCTTATTTCTATCATTAGTTTTAATAACATGAATCACAGAATGTTTGAAGAATTGGATGCATCAAAAAAGTCAATAAAGTATGACATTTTGGAACAATATTAAGAAAAAAAGAAAAAACAAAAAGCAGGTTTAATGTATTTTTAAAGGATTTATATAATTTACTCACCAACATGTTGTTCCAAACCTGCAAAATAATAATAAAATCACCATCTAAATAAGGAAAATAATTTGTACTGTGAATAATAATTTACATATACAGCGGTTTAATGAGAGGACCTTACTGAAATCTATGCATTAAGACGCATCACAGCAGCTCTGATGACACCAGACAGCATGAACTCTCATGTCTCAAATGTGACAAAACCACTGCGTGCCATCTGATCTACTGTGTATTAAGAATAAAAAAAGTATGAGTGTGCTTGCTAACCTTTTCAAATGAAAGTTTGGCCCAGATTCTCCTCCTCCATCTGTGCCTGTGATCTGTCATTATGACGAATCAGACATGAGCAGCGATTTAAGACACTATTTATACATCCGTACAGATTCCGCAGGAGTTCGGCACTGTTTGTATAAAAGCCTCTTACTGTAAATGACAGGCATGATGAAGTCAGTGGCCGCTCTGCAAAATCACAACAGCACTTTCATGATCCAGGCTGTGAGCCTGTATGTAATTACCTCATAATTAGCCTGCTCTGTATGAGCTGTAGAACTGTTAAAAAACAGAAGCTATACATGAAGCTAATAAAGCTGCGATAGAACCAACACAACCCTACAAAAACATAAAGGTCTAAATATGACGGCGAGCGAGATGGGGCAAGAATGGACAGGTAACAAGTTAAAAGCAAAGAAAATTATGTAGTTGAAACAATTTTGTCATCTTTACACACATTTATGTGCTTTCAATGTTAGTTTCTTCCTTCCATAAAACAAACTGAGATGCTGGCCAGATGTTCTCAAGAGTTGCTGCAGGAACGATGATGGTGATTTGTACTGTCAAACTACAGAAAGAGAGAAAAATTATATGCTAACATTTTTAATGTCATTCTGTCGTGTGACTTAAAATATAGCAGGTTGCTTTTCTGTCCTTTCTTAGCCTTATTTTTATGTATGAAAAACAGAACTTCAGACGATACGCTAAAGATGTTTTAGAAACACATATTTATAAACACATTTTATGTGTCACAAAAGACAGATTTGGAAAGACAGGAGATCGGGGGTCATTTGGAGGTTTGACGCATGACTGACATGCAGTTAAAGCAAGAGGGAAGAGTGCTAACAAGTGCACACTGCAGTCAATGTCGTCTTGTCCAGCGTTCAACAAAACGGACTCCTGTAAACAGACATAAATGGCCTCTTGTCACCCTCTCGCGCTCCGTCGCCCCAGATGGGCTGCCATATGCTAAGCTCTATCTGCAGGCTGTCCCTCTCTTTCTCAATGGAAGGTATCATAAAGGCTAAACTTTAAAAAAAAAAGTGTCAGTTGAACTCTAGACCTCGGTTTTATGAGTCTTATATGACACTGAATTGCTCTGTAAACGTCGAGTCATTTAAAAAGAATCTCACCTCATCTCTCACTGATGCTCACTACAAGAGGTCAGTGATGTAAATAAAAAAAGATGCTCTATCAAATAAAGAGCCTCAAAATGAGCCTCAAAATACCCTCTTTTGTTGTTGATGTCACTCGTAAGCAGCTAGACCAAAAAAGGCAGTTGTACAGTTAGTAAGATGTACAATTATTCATAAAATCTATGAACAAAACTAAAATGTAAAAATCTAGGTCAACGCCTGATGGCTAATATAAACATCTGCCTGTAGTACCTGCTCATGAAAGTCACATAATTACAGTGCTAAGGTGCCCTGTATGGTTGCTATGCAGTTGCTAAGATGTTCTGGGTGGGTCATAGATGTTAACCTATCAAAAAAGCCCAGCTCTTACCTCGCGATATCATCTAGGGTACCTGCTGCAATGTCAGTGTACATGATTTCTTGTTACCTCAATTTGGTCAAAACACTAAATCTGATAAATAGTAATAATATGGTGCTTGCATTCATCAAGAACACTATTTAGCAGACTCCCGGAATTAGTATGTATGAATTAGCATGCTCTCAGAAGAGGACGTCAAGTTCCCATGACTGTGTGGTGACACATTTAATAATGTTTCTTTGTCAAACTGTGCAAAATGCCAATAGCATCACAGTTTCCATGGTGATGCCCTAGCTGTGTTGGTGCAAGTGGAGTGGGTGGGGATTGTAGACTGACCCAGACAAATGACCTGCTGTCTGCTGTCTCCACTGCATGTACCGGGAAATACCCAGACACACAGAGACAAGCAGAGACACACAGAGACACGCAGAAGCACATAACCTAACAAATTGACATTTTGTGAGCAGAGCCATTAAATAATTAATGAGATGAAAAACACTTAACTACATAAACCTTGACAAATTTATAATAATTAGAACTATGCTCTGTTTTTGTAATCAACAAACAAATTAACAATAACAACATAGAAATGGTTGTGATAACATGGATCTTACCATGGAAAATTGTAATCTGAAAACGCATATAACCTAAAATAGGGTTAAGAGCTTAACTCTGGGTTAAGAAGGCTTCTACACAACAGTTACAGTGTGAAACAATGTAGAATGCTGTAGAATGTTACAGTTGTTTAGCAACAGACAACCAAACAATGCTTGCCTCATTAAATATTAATGAGTTGTGCATTGGATATTAAGTCTAACCTTACACATTAGTTCTTATAGCTACACTCAACATATCACAAAACATGGAACAGAAATCCAGTATTACAATAATCCAAAGTTAAAAAAGGATCCTAACAATTCCAGGTGAAAATTTATGACCATGTAAATTACACCATTACATGTGATGCAAATGCAGTTTCTGGCTTCTAATGAGCAATGCTATCTGATAAAAAAAAACTGTATTAATGAAAAACTTTCCGGTCTGCTGGAAGTACGATACCCACAATCCCACAGTGCATGTATCTACTGCTATCACCTGAAAAACAGAAGTAGATCTTACAGGTAATAATAATGTAACTACAGCAAAACATCCACATTCACATCTGAACACAAGCAAATAATCTCGAGTGTTCAAATCACCAGCTCTCAGTATCAGTAATAATAGTAAAGCTTGCCCTATACAAACACCAGCTACTAATTACAAAGACCCAAAATAAAGAGAACTTTTAACACACTTTGGACTTAAGTACGAACTAATGTGCGCTTTAACAAACACGTTTTTTTCGAATGGAAATTCTCCTTTCTCCGCGACCTGTAATTACAGTAAACGCTTACTTCCTGTACTGTACATTCCACCAGTGGAACATTAGAAGCTCAACAGAGGAATGAGCAGCACCGAATCTGCTCACAGCTTTTATCTCTTAAATGACTCATTTTAATGGCAACAGAACCTCAGAAAGAGGCAAAACAAATAAAACAAAATGGAGTCATTTATCACATTCTTGTGTCCTGTTGAATTAAAAGAGGGAGCGTTCATTAAAAAAATGGTTCAAAATGCATCGTTAAATGTAATCCATGTATTTGACTGGACAAAATTTAATACACACCAGTGATCACAGGATGAGTCATTATTTTTGTTGTTTTCCCCAGAGTACTGTACATTTTAAAAGCACATGTCTATTTAATGATAATTCTGTCAAATGCAACGAGTATATTAGCATATAGATGATCTCAAAACTGGTTACGGATGCTATTGTAGAAACTTATTTGCATATTTGTCATGAATAGTTAATTTATTCTGTAACTGAAACTGGCCAGTATTAGCAGGTTACTGAGATAAACGGAGCCGTATTGAGCTGGTCATGTGATCTTAACATAAAGACCATATAACAACAATGTGTATATTTTTCAAATATAAAACAAACTAGACTTCCACTAACTTCCCCGCAACACTATTTCAAAGAACCACAAGAATGTCCAAACCGATGGCTGTAATTCTGCTTTTTTATTAGGTGTAATTGTAGAGAGAATCAATCTGAAACTACAGGAAAAGCAATGGAAAACTGACAGAATAGAAACAAATGGAACAAAATGAAAGGATGTTCAAATCCACACAAGCAGTTATTTTAAATTCAGACCTTAGTTATTCTGAAAGTAAAAGTGAATCTGAAGTGTGGAATTACTAATGCATCTGAAACAAGGTCCTGATTCATGCTGGGTTTCATTATTTCTCTCACTAAACCAGCAAACATTCTGACATTTGCCAACCCAAAACCTCCATCCAGTCCAGCACCATCTCTTGTGCTCTTTTTAAGACCTTCTCATTTCTCTCGACATAAATATGCTTTCTGTTCATGTAAAGAACAATCTAAAAAGAGATGCTATGGAAAATGCAGAGGAAACTCAAATACCTCATTGATACATACTATTCCATATTAAATAAGAAATTCAATGCAAATACAAAAAACAGAAAACTCCAACACAGATATTGAAACGTACAGCCTCTGTGGAGAGCTGACACTTTGAATAAAGGCGACAAACTAACAGATGGAGAAAGAAAAAACGCTCCTCTGGTGACTTTGTGCTGTGTAACAGGGATGGAATGAGACTGTCTACAGGTAACAGGGGTGAAGTGTGATGTCTACCCTACACGATGATCATTATACAGTCCGACACGTTGAACTCATCACTGCACTTAAAAAAACCAAGGAATATAAAACAAAGAGATAAAGACGTTTCTAGAAGAATAAACGGTAACGCTACAAACAAATGCTGTTTGGATTTGTTTATACATTAATGTACAGGCAAAACTCTAAATCTAAAGATATATATACACATAAATCAGACTCTAACCTGCATTTATACGTGAGTTACAAAGCTGCTTAATTTATCACATGAGAATCTAAATGTGTTAATATTGTTTTTAACCTACTCCAAAGTGTTCCACCTATATATAAATAAGATAATGTTTTGTGTGCAGATGCTCATATGAGGATTATATAAGGGCAATATTTGAGTATAATTAACAAAATGTAGTTACAATAAATAAATAAATTTAAAACAGCCAAGCATCCTATAAAACAGCCCCCAAAAATAAGTATTTATGACTATATAGCTGAATAATATGTGACGACGCCGTGTATAATAATTATAATTAATAATCATGTCTGAACAGGTTTCAAGGTCAAAGAATCTTGCAAAAGGAAAAATGTGCAAACCAAACACTAGCAATATTATCCAGCAGTCAACCAATAACCGAGACTAAGATCTAAGATTTGGTTTAAATTGTTTTCCCTGACTCATGACCCTCTTTCCAAATAAAAAACAAACAAGTAAACAAACAAAAATCATTATGACTATCACTACAGACAAAGTTTTTGTAAGAGACATTGGACCTGTTGTCAAAACACAAATTTGTACCATTCCCAGAATTCAGTGCAACCAGCATTGGGCAGATCACATGCGTCAGCTGAGCAGAGACCAATGTGGTGTTTATATGGCGATGACAAGGATGGATGCCTGGGAGTCTCAAATGAACAAAGTATGTAACCGATTCAGCACATACTCATAATGGAGGCACTTCAGCAGACGACTCGCACGAGAACGGACACGCACGTACATAAACACACACCCCAACTCCAGAGTCTTATGCGGTTGGTACACACAGAATCACACAGTCGTTTAGGGTGAGTCCATGCCAAACAGCTCGATGCCCTGAGGGT
Source organism: Botia kubotai (assembly GCA_036877585.1). Lineage (NCBI taxonomy): Eukaryota > Metazoa > Chordata > Actinopteri > Cypriniformes > Botiidae > Botia > Botia kubotai. Next base: position 24,431 of record JAZGTI010004747.1, read on the forward strand.
TCCAATAGAGACCAACACCAGAATTAAAGACCAGTGACCAGGCGTATGGGATGAAGAAGTCCTCGGGCTGCTCTTCCTCCACGTATTTAAACTTCAGCTCTGGAAACTTCTGCAGGAGACACACACACACATACATAAATGACACAGCTCTCTTTATTGTGATTGGTCAATCGCTGCATTCTGCTGTCAACGTCATTATATGTGTATAATGACGTTGAACGAATGTTAGAAGTAATAGATTTACAAAATATTTTACAAAATATTTTCCCTTTTGTATATTACTGTAATCTTTACTACAGTAACATTACCTGGCATTAGGTTACTAAGTTAACTATTAGCAAAGTTTTATAAAGGCTTAAAACATAGCCTATACAGGTATTAGCTATTATTTACCATAACATTTGACGTAAATTGATTACAAAACAAAAGATAACTGAGGACGTCACAATGAGGCCATTTGTTATATTCGATAAACGGTTTAAATGATTATATTCTGTTATATTATGCTAATACATTACATAGTAAATTACACCAGTCATACATATACAAATACCACTTTAAATATCATTTAATGTATGAATTATTGCAAGTGTCATCCTTTCAAAGTGTGAAGTGCAAACTAAGAACGTAAAGACTGATGAGGAGTCAGCACTGTATCTTAAGCACTGAGCGTGGGTAAAGTGTGGCAAACACACATACAGTGTAACCTGTCAAGGTGTGTGATCTGATTTCAAGTGAAGTGGTTTTGACGCAGCTGTAATTCCATCCACCTGTGAGGTAAATAAACTTGAGTTTGATTGATTATATGACACACAGCAAGACCTCGGAGGCCTCTGTTCATGTTTAAATACAAGTCTCTTAACCTCTGGTAAAACAACCCGCGCTGCATCTACCTGAGACGCTGGTTTACCGTCTCCTGAGTGCCGATCAGACAGGGGATGTGAGCCGAGTCTCAGGGTTTCAGCTTCCATGACTGATCACAGATCAGAATTTAAAAAGTGCATTTTTTTTGCGGCCTTTATTGTGTATTGCAAAAACCACCATGATGAGACTGTCTGTATAGCATGAATCTCTCCACAAACACACTGACTGACAGTCACAGGAAACGTTCCACAGTCCTAACTCACTAGAGACTGACTTAAGGGAAACAGGAAGCTGTCTGATAGTGGGAGTAGCTAACGCTGATCTCTCTCTCGGCCTTATTCATGTTTCCACAGTAAACCTCTTTCAGTTCTTTTTTAGAGAACGCAGGATGTAAAGAACCCGAGACGATGAGGAAATCCTTTTAACTGGAACTTCACAGTTCCACTGAAGCACTGAAGCAAAAACATCATGTCATTTCCCATCAGTGTAAAAAGACGAGGCTAACTCTGACTGGTGATACTGTGTCTTTTAACAGCTGCTACAATGAGTGTTTTTGAGGAAGTAGTAGCAGGTTTGTAGTAAATGGGATTCAGGTCACACACCTCACAGACGATGTTTAGCTGCTTGTTTGAGCAGAAGCTGCAGGAATCACTAGTGTTGCTGGATGACCCGACCCAACACTAGCAGAACAAGTACAATCTGATCCTGATGCAGCTCAAAGCCCAAGAATACCCTTCATAAACCATACAGCATCAGCACGGTGAGGGGCAGCCCAGCCAACACCAACAGCTGGGAGATGGCAGGTCCATCTGACCCCATCCCAATCAACCCGAGCCGACCTGAGCCAACGCTCAGGTGAGTCAAAGAGCCAATCAACAGCAGGTAAGCTGCCCATCAGCATTATTAATGCATGGATGTCCTATCATATTCCCCAGCGCTCTCATTGTGAGACAAAGTTCTTTCATATCTGACTCCACAGAAAGGGCTCAGATCTTGGCTGGACTCACTGACTCTGGGTCTGCTGGCTCGGCTACACTGCGTCTCTATTCAGCGTCTCTGAAGGTCTGTCTGTTCCTTTCAGAGGCCACAGAGCAAACTGACCCGACTCGTCCCATAGGGAGAACGAGAGAGAACGGGTCAAAAGGTCAAAGACTTTCAGAACAGCTGAAGGCAGAACGCAGGGAGGTTCAGACCACTGTAACATTCTTTATGAGTGAAGCCTGTCAGGAACGCGTCCAAAGAAATAGTTAGGAAATTATACCGCATACAATAATGAAAGTGAAGACGACACTGTCACATGACAATTAAGCACCCCCGTTCTTTTTGAATTAATATGTGAAAACAACAATGAAATATAATTTGTACAGTATTTTAAAATATATGTAAGGGCTACATGTATTTGCTAACATTAAAATGTAATAATGCTAACATATATGTAAATGCTAACATTTTAAAATGTTAGCATTTACTGTACTACCTTGATTTTAAATGAAATCATTGTATGAATTATGGCAAAGTGGTAAAGTTTTATTATACCAGAGTAGCAAGATACAATTCCTGTAATATTGCTGTATAAATCAATTATTATCCGCCACAGATGTGCAGAGATTCAGTATTCGTTTCACACTGAAACATGACACATTCATTTAAAAGGTAATATTATTCTATAATAAAATGAATTCAAATAAATTAAAACTTTATAAAGGAAATTAAACCAGCGATGGGATGTCAGAATGTGTATCAGTCTTACTATAGAAAAAAATAAAGCCACAGCAGAACCATTTACACTCTCAAACATTCTGCGTCAAACTGTTCTTACGACGCACACACGCGTCCCCCCTGCAGGGCCCCAGTGTTTCCTGGGAAGAGAAGGGCCAGACAGTGCCCGGGCAGAATTGGCTCATGGTTGGCTGGGCTCCAAGGTCGCCCCGACACACACACAAACA
>JAZGTI010004748.1:0-27239 GCA_036877585.1 Botia kubotai
CCAGCTTCAGCTCTCTGACTGATGGCAGGAGATTCTCTTCAAGAATTTGTTGATAGGTCTAAGAATTCAAGTTTCCCTGAATAATATGGAGTCGCTCTGGCCTGGAGGCAGAAAAGCAGCCCCAGACCTTCACATTTCCACCACCATGCTTCACTGTTTGGAGGAGATTCTTTTCCTGGAATTCAGTGTTGGCTTTTCTCCAAACATGGCGGCTTTGATTATGACCAAATAAATCTATTTTGGACTCATCTGTCCAAAGAATGGACTTCTAAAAGGCCTCTGGTTTGTCCAAATGCTCTCTGGCAAAGAAACGGGCAGATTTGTTCTTTTTTGAGAGCAGAGGCTTTTTTTAGCAACCCTCCCATAAATGTCATGTCTGTTAAATTTTCGTCTGATTGTAGATGCATGTACATTTACACCCAGATACTGCCAGAAAGGTCTGCAACTCTCTAGAGGTAATGTGTGGGTTGGCCTTTACCTTATTTATTATTTTTCTGTTGCTTCTTGATGATAGTTTTGATGGTTGTCCACTTTTAGGCAGAGTTGTGGTCATGTTGAATACCCTCCATTTGTAGATGATTTGTCTTACAGTGGATGGATGGAGTTGGAATTTCATGGAGATGGTCTTATAGCCTTCCCCAGACTGATGGGCTGTCACCACCTTCTCTGATGTCCTCAGATATCTTTTTTCCTTCTGGAAACTACAGTGGTTTGGTTGGTTTCCTCTCTCTTTTAATCAGTGTTTCCCAACCACTTTCCTAAGGATGTCTAATTTGATGGGTCTGTTTAATTGATTAATTAAGCTTAAATGTTTCACCTGAATTGGTTACCCAGTTGACTTTTCCAATGCAGCTGGGGCTTCACTTTTACACATACAATAATTCCATCTTTCATGTAGTTTTTTGGCTACTCAAAAAATTCCCTCCAAACAAACATATGCAGTTGATCAACATACATCTGACATTTAATTTATAAAAAGCAGGTGATGATAAAATAAGAAAACCATGGTAAAACAACAGAAATCTCTGAACAGCTCAAGGTTTCACAAACTTTCAAGCAGCACTGTATATGATTATAGAGTATAGACCAAAACCCCTGAGGTAAAAGTGTTACATCTCCTGGCGCTCTCATTGTCTCCAAAGTGTAAATTGCTAACTGCTGTCTTCCAGAGTGATACTGGTGGGTGCGGTTGAGTTAAATTATGCCAAAATTACAAGCGGTTTAAGGGATTACCTGGACATGATATTGTAATGAGGATGCTGAATATGTGCATAATTGTTCTTGGGCTGCTGGCATATCTGATAAGCCCGTCAGGAGTCCATCTGGTTTACATCCCTGCAGTGATTATAGAACCTTTAATCACACCTAATATGAGCCAGTTTCCCAAATCTCATTCCTGTTCTACTAAAACTGTACCTTTGAATTTTTCTGTATCTATAAAGTAGCACAATTAGTGTAGATATGCTGTCTTAACAACTTTATGGGTGTTATCCTTTCCCCCTCTTGTGACACCTCGTTATACAACTTTATAAGCCATTTTTCTGCTTCTCATAAGCCAAAGTAGGTCACTCTGTTCTTGATACTAAGCAGTTGGAATGGGTTGACAGGTTCTGCGGCAGAGTGTGCATTTTTAAATCTCTGTATGGCTGCTCCTAATTGGGTTGTAAGATGTACTTACAGAATCAGCACTGGTCATTGTAAGATCTGCATGCATTAAAGGCATAGTTCACCTGAAAATGAAAATCATATATTCACCCTTTTGAAATAATGTTTATTTTCTATACAATAAAGTGTGGTTCATAAGAATGGAAATCATAAAGTTCATTTAAACATAATTTCTGGTTCTGTAACGGTTAATTTGGTATTTAAAGATAATTGATTTTTTTAACTAGTTACGTTACAGAAATCAAAGCAACTTACCAGACAAAATCAGCACCACTTTGGTAATATTTAAATATTTTTTAAGAACCACTTTTTACAATAAAACTGTTCTGAAATTGAAATGCACATTAATTTCATGACACAGTAACTGTTCTCTTAATTTAAGTCTTTCAACTTTAATTTTAGTTGATGAAAGCACTGCAGTGACTTTTGGCTCAGATTCAGTGAGCTGGTCATTAGACTGATTCATTAGAAAGAACAGGCAGTCATGATTTGTAAACACTGGTCAAGTTTAGTTTGCGGTATCATGAAACCAATAAGGACGTTTTTCTTTATTCAGATTCAGTAAGACAGCAAACATACCGGTTCTAAAAAAGCAAGTTGCCCTGCCTGAGAGCTGCCTGAGTACTCACTCAAACGTCCTCAAAACGTACTCTTACTCATTTTGCTCAAAACTGCATGTTTTGAGGAGAATTGATGTGTGTGATGACAGATTTTTAATTTTTAGCTAAATTATTCCCTCAACAATATGAACAAACACACATATGGGTCCAATGCTTAACAGCTGTAATGCCAACTGTCCAAAAATATGTTACCCTAAATGTGTGCCTTGCATCTTTCATAACTAGATAAATGTGATTATCCTGTTTTCTGGATCTCACTGCATATCCTCATGAAAAAACCATACATGCTGAAATCAACTGGTGAAGCAGAGAGGCACAATATGAAACATGAACGTCTTATTCAGGCTCTGGCTCTTATAAGAAAGCGTATGTGTGAACATCTAAAGCTATATCACATATTTTGTCGGTCTTCTGTTATCCTTCATACAGTTCAATATCCTCATAATAATTAGAAGACTTACATGGAATATCAGCACTTTAAAAAATTGATTTGTCAGAATGCGGTTCTGTTTAAAGCTGCAATCTGTATTTTTTGTTTAAAAATGATCAAAGACCAGTTACTGAGCAAGTACATAACAGATCAGTGTTCACAACGGTCTCTTTACCCTACTGCAGTTTGCATTGGTAAGTTTATAACGGTGATTTATATTTGATATTTGATCTGTGGGCTTCAGTTTTGCAGGAAATAACAGGAACTCCATTTGTCACAACACAGCAGTTAATTAGAATTTAAACTTGTCATCCGCATTTAAGGAACTTGAAAAAAAACAAAATGCTCAGTTGATCTGGGCATTCATAAAATTCGTATGTATTTATTGCGAATGTATTGTTTCTTTCAACTGTGTAATTTTTAATTCATTATTTGACCATGCACCTCATCACTCCACAGTCTCTGTAAATAAAGGTTGCAAAAAACTCATGTGTATATGTCTTCATTAGGTCATGGGCTGGTGCTGCAGGAGGGGTTTGTTGAACCCAGAGATCACTTGGGCCGAAGGCTTATGGCCACAGCAGGAGACAATGAGACTGAGGAGAAGAATTGCACAGAACCAGGTAATGAACGTATCATCTCCTAGTATGCGTAATGTCTTTTGTCAGTATGGAGTTTGGAAATGGGACTGCTGCTTCCAGTGCACACGCACTGTGCTGAGGTTCACACTTTGCTTTTAATGAACACTGCTTCTGCATGACTTAACCAGTATAATTAAAGGCATGAAGTACTTCACAACAAACACTTCACCTACATTTAGAAGGTAATAAACAAATATTATCTTAACAGTACAGGATTCAGAAAAATATGTCCTCAGCACAAGCCTAACCGTTGTTAGGAAGAGTTAAATTTTTCTGCATTATCAAGGCTTTGACTTCTGGGTGCACTAACACTGTATTTTTTTGGCAACCTGTTCTATTTTATTTCGATTTTTTTTTTAGAAAATATTGTACGATCTTTTACATAATGTATACAAAATGCATACATGCAAAATTTCAATATCCTTTACCATTTAATTTCATCTTATGTATTGTATCTGTTAAAGCACACACACTGCTTTAACAGATATCCAACATCAAGCCTGATGTCTTCTGTCTTCGAATGTCATGAATATTGTTGTGTTAAATGAATATGAATATTGACTGTGCTGTTAGAGGCCATAAATCTGATATAAAATGTATGCATGGATTTAAGGTGAGAATGTTGCCCAGTCCTGCTTGCGTTATTGATAGGAATGTTTCAATAGTAGATATAAGGCTTTATCTTTTAGCTCTTACTAAATCCCTATCACTTGGAGAAGCATTGTGAACGAAAGGGAGGATTCTGAGGGAAGATCTATGAATATGAGGCAAATGGATCTGTGGTTTTGGGTGTGCGGGATATAAATAGAAGCAGGGAGGCTATTTTTAGATGTTTTGTTCCCTCAACAACCCTGTGACCATGGGAGATGCTGAGAAAGATGAGGCCATATTTGCAAATATCTTAGGAGTCCTGGCATCTCAATGCTGCAGGGTTCTCTCATTAAGCCGTATCTACTTGCTGAACTTTGCAGTCTAGTTGGCTTGGCCCTGTGCACACTCAGCTTTGTGAGATGTTTCAGGGGTTGTGTCTCAATTAGAGTAGTGAGCTGGGAAATCTGCCCTTTCAATTTTCTCTCTGACCATAATGATTGTTTCATCATTTCAGAGTGTGGAATAGCACAGATGTCAGGCAGATTTGCTTAGCGATGCTGTCAAGCCATGACATTGTGGCTCTTAGTTTTGCTGGTTCTACCCAAAGTGTAAGCACATAATTTTTGTATGTGTAAACACCAGTGATCTGAGGTCTTTGCCAGCTACATGAGCAAGACGGAGGGCAGAACGATGAGATCTGTCCATCTTTATTAGCGGCCTGCCGAGTTGAAGGCCAGGTCACCCTGGCTGTCACAATTGTGAAATGTTTGCTTGTTTCCGTCTCTTTATGCATGAGTTTGCAAAGAGCACTTACCCACAGACGTCACTCAGTAGCTATATAATGTGCATATATGCATTTGTGTGAAGAGCATCTAGTTCTGTCATATCTGCTGGTTCTGAAATTCTGCTCTCTACATGCAATGCATGTGTAAACTGATGTTTTATTCAGATTGCAGAGGTTAGAGTTCATGTAAACATTAAATTCAGAATAGGCACGGGGATTCAATTCGGATTGGTGAAATGTAAACACCTGTAAACATCATCGTCACTGATTGCTAAACCTTACGCTGAATAGGTTGTCCATTGTTTTGTTTATGGGACTTTTTGTGAAAATGAGTTCAGATCCATTTGACATTTCATGTTTATTTTGCAGGGTATGTTTTTCTGTGGGGAAATTGCTGATGTTGCTGTTCTGCTCTCGATTTTATTTGAGCTGCCGCCCAGATCCCGGGTGGCTCATTTCCAGTGTGCATCACCGCAGTGATTCAAAAAATCTCTTGTTTTCCCTGAATTGTTGCTCATCGCCTGACACCAGCACAGTGCCAACACAAAAGTCTGTTTTTTGGAATCTGATCGTGTTTGATTGTTCAGCAAATGGTGATGGTTGATTTGATTTCAATTATGCAGGTCCTACTTTATTCTTTTTAAGGTTACAGTCTAACTTGAGAAAAATGAAGGCTTTGTGAAAAGTGTCATCGGTAATATGAAGTGCAAAATCAGACTTTTGACAATTTGCATAAGGTCTGGGCCACAATGGGCACATATTGCGTAACATCATGTTATTTGCCTCAGACAAAACTTTCAAAAGTTTGATGCCATTTGATGCTGGCGTGAAGTGAATTGATTTAATTCATAGTAATTTAATTTGTGTCGACAGAATCACACCAGTCTGTCTAGGCCCAGTATGACTTCATGCTTATGTTCTTGAGTGAGAGCACAATTAATCATTGCTGTTCTGCCTGCATTAGCCTGAATGAGTTGTCTACACAATTCAATGGCGCAAATTCGTTTTCCATTTAAATCATATTTTGCAGTAATATTTTTGCAATAAACATTTTTGCAATTACTATTTTGCATTTATGTGGTTCCAAAATAGCAGAATGCCAATGTACAGACTTTTAAATATATACAAACAAGAAGGTGCTTTAATGAGAGCAGAATCCATTAGGTTTGTGCTCTTCGGAAGCTGCTCAAATCAATAAGTAATCTGAAAGAGAGAGAGAGAGAGAGCGCTCAGACAGTCTGGGTTGGATGCCAGCTTGTTCACTGAAATTTGAATAAGCAGAACGTTCCTGTGCTTGAAGAGGGGTTATTTTTGGAAGTCTCATTTTTTACAGACTAGAACAGATTGATCGAACCGTTCGTAAGGAAAAGTAAAATGTGTTGTGCTAGGCACTTTTAAGATGCCCATATAACCCGAGCTCAGTCGCTGACATATGGATTAATACACTAGTCAACAGCTGTACAATTCTGACATACTAAATGCTTCTTAAAGAAAACCGTATTGTTACAGCGGGAGACTTGTTACATGTCTGGTTTATAAAATACAGTTCAATTCAATAAATTGCAACCATCTATTCATTTAAATGCTACTGACTTATTCTACCGTACAGTAGAATATTGTGATTATTTGGGTTAGGGTGCAATTACGGACAGTAACCTCACATACGCCAACACAGCATTAGTAATCCATTTTACTTTTGAAATATTGAAACGGTATGGAAAATTATAAAAATGTATTGAAAATATTATTAATCTGATCATTAATTTGATTGAAAGGTGCATGTTCCTTATCAGAAAAGAGCTGAATGCATTCTGCTGAATTGATGCCTAAACAGCTATTTGTCTGTTCACATTTGTCTGTTGTCTGTAGCATTATTCTTTAGCCTCTAGGAGACATCAGCCGAAAATCGTTTTAAAGGTTGAGTAAGTTTATTACATTTTTCTGAAAGATTGTGCACAATAGACCGGGAATGTGTGTTTGGCAACTTAATAGGGTAAATTTTAATTTCCTGTTTACTTGCCGGAGCTGCAAGCGCTGGACTTTGTAAACCGCAAACAAAACTGTAGCTGCAGCCAGTTTCCCTTCTGACTGCCAGTCATTTCTGTTCACAGGGCAGCCCATTTGTGGGAAGCAGGAAGCTAAAAGCATCAGTCATGCAGGAATGTCATTTTGCTACCTTGCTGATTTCACAGTTCTGGTTTATTTTATTTTATGTGTGACACTGAGGTGACGCTGCTGTGTTGCTGTGTGCTTTTAACACCTTTAAAAGCACATTTAAATAGTAACGTGCTGTATAATGTTCTGTTTACTGCCTTCATTTTATAAAGTATAAAATATTGCCTTATTTTTTGTAAAGTTTATATTTAATAGTATGCTGCATTGTCAGTATGACCTCCCTGTGTTGCATGTCTAACTCAGTAGGTGACATCCAGATATCATTTTAAAAATAAACGGTAATTTTGTTTGAATAAATTCACTCTATACATCTTACTTGGTATGTGTGTTCCCCTGGTAATCAAACCAATGACATGTAGATCTCCACTGCTAGTTGAACTACAGAAATGGTCAAATGTATTATACCACTGTAAACATACTCTATGGTGTTCTGCATCAGGCAGAGATTCCAATACACACTTTATTTACACATCTAGCTCAGCTTAGCATGTCCAACTGTGAGGGTCTGATCCTGCCATGTGTGTTCACATCAGGAGAGATGTTGATGGATAAGATCACCAGATGACAGAAGCAAATGGAGCACATACAGTACTGTCTCAGTCTACCTGAGACGCTTCATTTTAGTAGCCCAGTCTCTGATAAGATGTTTCTGATAAGATACAGACCCTATATGCATACATACATGCTTGTATATTGTCTGGAGACACCAACACAGCCTTATCTGAAAGTACTTTCAGGTTATGCATAGAGGCAGGAGTTTGTGTAATGCTGCTCACATTAATAATTAATTGACAGTGTGCTGGTGCTTCTAAAGACTTACCCTAAATGGATTTACCTGCAAGATATTGTCATGCTTTGCACAAATGGATCAACCTGAAGTTCCACCGTCAACAAACAGCAGGTTCCTGCTGAATACCACAAAAGTCCTCTGCAGTGAAAACACCCACAAAAATTGGTGTTGCATGATATGTATCAGATACGGTATTTGCTCATGTTTACTGGTGTGTCTTACATAAATAACATTTCAGGTTGTATGTGTCATCAGTATAAGCATATAAGTGTATTTCCAAGACTTAGGGTGTTACATTTGTTGTTGTTAATGGAACTTCCTTGGGCAAGCCCCACTATAACTATTGCACACACTTATGGTTAGTGGTTAAATTAAATTCTAACTCTAAGCACAAAATTTTTTAGGGATATTTGTGATTTAGCAACACCCTAGCAACCACATAGCAACGCACTTAAAACCACTCTGCACACATTGGCAGCCATACATCGGTACTTACCTGCAACACCCTGGAAACCACCCAAAATACTTTTTTTTGCATGGCAAGCATTTCTTGTTTTTTTTTTTTTTTTTTTTTTAGAAAATATCACTTGTTCTCTGATTTTTTTGCTTCATAGTGGAATTGACTTAACAGGGCTCATATCACTTGAAAACCTACAGCTTCAAAGTATAGATTTCTCTTTCATTTTTAGTGTATTCAGTGACACAAAAGCAGTTTCGTTTTCTCAAAAGTGTGTTTTAGCATCTTAGTGGGCATTAGTGGTTCAGTCATGCTGTGTGTGTGTGTGTGTGTGTATATATGTATGTATGTGTGTGTTGTGTGGGTTCTCTCAGGAGATAACCTTCAGCATGTCCTCTCCTCTTGCTCATACGCTGTGGGCGGAGTTAGCTGTGGGAAAGGAAATGTGATCAGAGGAACAATGACTTCTGTTTGACAGATAGAACCTTTTGTGATTCTTAACATGTTTCTTAACCATTCCGATAATGAAGTTGTAAATGATGATGGTGCTTGTGATGATAAAACATCATGCCGTTGTTGCAATCTCTGATGAAAGATCACTTCTCACTGAGAGAGCTATTAGTGCCACCAGTTCTAATGAGCTCTTCAGGCTGAGAAATGAGGCGGTTGTAGAAGCTTTAAGGCATTTTGATGCCCTGTAAATTTGCTGTAATCACACATTAAATATTAAACTTTCTAGCTCATAGCTTTCTTTTCACAGAATTTGAAGTTTTGCACAGGCAAGCACCTTCAGAAAATGTAGAGATGTGATATCAGGAATAATGTTGTGGTAGCTTCATCCCCACCAGTAGACCAAAGAGACCTTGTTAGGTTGAAAGGGGCAGATGACTGTATAGATTACGGCATGATGTTGATTTATGTTGTGAGCTTCATTAATACAGCTCTGACAGAGAGCATCTTGCACCATTGGGAATTTCTTGACCTACAGGCCTGCCTGGGTCAGAAACAGGGCTGCTATGACAGAATGTGCTGACGTGACCCATCCAGCCATGTGTTAGAGAGGGGCTGATCAAATTGTGAGATTGCTTTAACAGAAGGCCATGAAGCTATCTAAACCCAATTTTACCCAACCCACCTAAATCCAGGGCCACTCGGGGTAGAATTTCCCCATAGCAAAGCTCAGTTCTGAATCCACTACTGCAAAGCCCTGTGAGGCTATACTGAGACTATAGTACATCAAACCATGCTTCAGTGGTTTTCTTTACTATAACTTAACTGAGCTTCCCCTTAGCTGTGTACCAGTGTTACTATATCAGTGCATGAAATGACTGCAGTCACATAAGCTGGTGACATCTACACTACATGTAGAGGGCATACAGTGGCTTTATTCTGCATTGGAATAAAGTCTCTTGTCCCTCGGACATCATTTGTATTCGGTCACCCACACATTTTAATTTTTCCTCAAAATGATTTCAGGTATAGATCTGGTTTTATGAACCATGGTTTTTTTTGGGGGATCATTTAATGGACACTGATAACCACCAAAGTGACTTTTTCCTCCCTTTTCATTTTCAATGCAGCCATCCATGAGTTTCCAGGGGATGTATTCACCCACAGACAACGTGCACAAGGAGCTGTACTGCTACACATATTCGCGGTAGGTGTGCGCATGTGCATGTCTAGATGTGCATGTCAATCAACATGTAGCCTTACTCACCTGTTGACCTCGTCATCCAGGAAAAATGGCTCATGTCTGACAATTTTATGATGATTATAAATAGGTTGCCAGCTCTTGCCGTCATTTTTGACTGGTCTTGTTATTTAATATAACGGTTTGAGTCCACTCTGCTTAGACCATCACATCAACAGTGGACTCAACTGTTTACAGAACTGAAATCCCCTCGGACATGCAACTTACATCATTATTCTCTTTCTTTACTGAGTTTGTGGCTTTTCTCATTGCAGGCTCTATATATGTTTCTGGCTCTTGCTATTGTCTGTGATGACTACTTCGTGACCTCTCTAGAGAAGATCTGTGAGGTGAGAATGAATATTCTCTGAGCTTTTTCCTCCGGTTCCTCAAATCTGTTTCGTCCAAAATCAAGACTAAGAATTGTACACACTGTTCTGTAATACTGACATGTGACTTTATTAGGGATATGGCAGGATGCTGAACTAGTTGTTCAACAACAGACTTGTTTTAGTGTGGGCAATTGTGTTTTTGTAGTTGTTTTTGATGACAGTGCCTTAAAGTGCCTCTCAGAGTACACTAGGTTTCCCCATGTTGGCAGCATGCTGTGCTACAGCGCTGTTTCTATAACAAATTCACCGCCTTGAACAATAGATTTTAACACAATTACTGTCAGACTTCAAATCACCCACTGTGAGCAATATTTCTGTTGTTATACATAATCTGTAGTTTTTTGGGTGAGGACAACATGAAAAGATTGTAGTTGTATTCAATGTTTATGTATCCAATTTATTTATTGAATATTTGTCTCTATTAAAGGGCTATACAGGAAAAATTCCCTAAAAATATTTCATTATTTGCTCACCCGGTCATTTTTAGAGCAAATGTATTTTTGTAACCCTATAATCGTCTTTCTCATACCATGTGTGGGAAAAAACTCCATTAAAGCACCATAAAAGTCCACGTGGTGCTATATTTCTGGTGCTGTATTTCTGAAGTTGTATGATAGCTTAATGTGACTTATCAATGATTAATGCCCTGATAAATTTTAGTCTGTTCCTCACACAAAGCTGTTGTAACTAAGTTGCCCAGACTATGCAACGTAAACCATTTATGGTCTCTGCTTCTCTGTGCAACTCTCTTTCCCAATATTTAGAAGTTGCACCTGAGTGAGGACGTAGCTGGAGCGACGTTCATGGCAGCCGGAAGCTCTGCCCCAGAGCTGTTTGCTTCTATAATTGGTGAGTCACGCATGCAGGTGCAGGTATACACATTAACCATGTGTAAACCAGATGCTGTGGATTAGAACTCTGGTCCTCTGCAGGTGTGTTCATCACACATGGAGATGTAGGGGTGGGAACCATAGTGGGCTCAGCAGTGTTCAATATCCTCTGCATCATCGGAGTGTGTGGGATCTTTGCAGGACAAGTGAGTAACTCCAACTCTGTATTACAGCTCTCATCATTGTGAGAAAGCTCCTGACCTTTTTATGTTTCCACTGGAGCGTCACAGTGTGAAATAGAAAATATTAATATAAAACTACCGTTTCTAGGTGAGACTGTTTTTCATTTCAGAGAGTGAATATTAACTTTGATTTCTTTTACTTGCGCTTTTAAATCCAAGATGTTGAATTATAACTACTTTTTGTTATATAAAGTTAACGTTAAAACTGAAAACTTTCTCCAAGCCTTCAGTTATTTTTGATTTTTTTAAATGCCTTTTGTACAGTATATAAATTTGCACAACATAAGACCCAGATTGTAAGTCTAAACTAAAAATAATTATAAAAAGTTTGTGTGTTATTGAAAATAGCAATCTAATCAAAGATAGACATAATTATTAAACAAACTGTTTGTGTGTTCTTGAAAATAGACATACAAAATAAACCATTCAAAATGTAATATGTTTAAAAAATATTATTAAAGATTTCAATAATTTTAGGAAACTGTCCCACAGATTAATGGTTTAAAATGATTACCAAAAAGGTCTACCTATTCAAGAAAAGTTTAAAATATAATTTCTCCCATATATAACAATATATATTGTGCACAAAATTCTGTGTACCCTTCTCACATGAAATGCAGTATTTGGTAATGAATAGCTTTGCTTACAGTAATGAGGTTCAAGTAAGACCATTTAAAAAAAAAAAACATCTGTGATATTTTGGTTTGAGATAATCAAGCCTTTGTTTTGGATGTGGTTTGTGGCATGACCTGACATGAGACACATTCTTAACAAGAGAAAAATAGTTTGTTTTGCTGCTGTTTACAAAGTTCTGTTCTTTTCCCATAAGGTTGTTTATCTCACCAAGTTTGCTGTGTTCAGAGACTCAATCTACTACATTTTTTCTGTGGTTGCCCTCATTGTAGTAAGTGCCATTATATGTGTGATACATTGTGACTGTGATTTGAGTGTTCTTGATGTAACATCTGGCTCTATATAGCACTGCAGTACAGTAACAATACAACAGGGTTGTGTAAGTAATTCCCATTATTTTTCTCTAGGAAATTTGAGACCTGTTTTTAGAACATTTAAGATAGTAAGAAGTAAGATCAAATGGGCGATCACTGTTGTGCTCTGTAGAGCATGTAATCATGTACTGAAATCAGGTGAAGTGTGAAACGTACTGAATTCTGTCTGCTTTCACTCCATGAGTATTAACACAGACTCTGTATATTTCTTTCAGTTCATTTACGATGAGAAGATTGTGTGGTGAGTATATCTTAAGTTATTCTGATTGTGATCGGTTGAACGCAGGATTCTGATTGGTTGTTGCTGCCTCTGTTTCTGCAGGTGGGAAAGTCTCATATTGATTGTCATGTATGTTGGTTACATCATCATCATGAAGTAAGTCCTTTTTAAATAAAAAAAAACAAATTTTGCTTATAAGGCAGCACACAAATTAAAATTGTTAGGATAGTTTAGTTTCTAGACTGCCAGATACATAAATGTTAATATTTTGTGTTTATATAATGCTGTATGGGAGATATTTTGCCTTTTGTGTTATTCATATGCAGCTGAAAAAAATGCAGTAAAGTCCAAGGAGATTTTCAGACTTAATAAAAATAAATAAAAATTTAAAAACAGCACTTCTAAGGCTAAGATAACCTATCAAATAAAACCGTTTTAATGGTAAACATTTCAAATAATTTAGTTAAACAATTAAGTAAAAATCAAATACAGTGCAAGCAGTGTAAGAATATAACGTTTTACTCATCTAAATTAGTTTAATTAATTTGTTTTTAATCAGTCTGTGTTTTTCCTTTAAGGTTCAACACTAGCATGCAGAACTGCTTTTCAGGGCAGGAGGACAAGGGCGTAGCCAATGGTAACACAGTCATCAGCGAGATGGAGGATGGTAATGCATGTTATGAGCAGTTTTGGGATGATCCATCATGGCCGTTACTCAGCCCAGGTAAGGGTAACTAGACAGGCTTCCTCACGGGCTAACAGCTAACTAACTCTGCCCATAAACAATAATTCCTCTTTCAATTAATGCCCCTCTGCCATCTGTTTCCCTGCTGTTTTGAAAAACTTATGCCAACCAAATGCTTGCTGAAAATATAAAGTAACTATCTGACATGTTTTATGAGAGGCTAACACTTTGCTTTCCTGCTAAGTAACAGTGGTACACTTTCTGTTTCAGAGCGTGACTCTCTCTCGTGTACAGCTATAGTACGGCTATAACTGTTGTGCTGCGTGATGGTCTCTGTCAAGCTTCCCCTGCTGAAGCCTGTCTGTTTAGCCTTACTAAATCTGCCCTGACTACTGTTCTGTCCTGCGGTGCTCTGTGTGTGTCTTTTGACATTTTACTTCTAGTGCCACATGGTCTATTCTACCATGTTTTTCTATAAATACTATTTGTTTTGGGTGTGTATAGGGTTTGTATTCATTTATGGTGAGTGTCTTTGGTATATTATAAGGCAGGTTAAATACAGACACTGTCTGTTAAGGAATTTCCAGGTTAAATACAAATCATTGCACAGATGTGGCCGATTACTACAGTTTTTAAACACTTGCATTATTCAGTTCATTTTCTTCTAAGGTGTAGAGCATTAATTACCTACATCTTTATTTGGTATTTAGCATTTCTTTGCTACAAACAAGTACTATTAAAATACTAATTATATGCAAATATAGTAAGCAGAAAATTTAATTAGAAGTTGACTGGCAAATATGAAAACTGTCATGCACAGCCATGAAGGGTTTCAGGATCTCAGCTAGGCAGAATTACTGGCCGTTTTGCTGTGTATGACGTTTTCTGAAATATAATAGCCCTTTGTATGAAACAATATTCTGCTGAAACTCCTACATTTTATTTGCCCACGTTTTCCCAAATCTAAATTTTCAAATGCGTCATTATTGGTCAAGAATTGCAGAATTCTGCAATTCTGTATGATGAGATTAGTGGTGCATAAATTACAGGCTTCACTTCTAAATTACGTTTAACCCGGAATATTCCTTTAATATTGTGAGACTGTGTGTTCGTATGTGTGAGTGGTCAGTGTTTTCTGTGGAGGTTTTTATTTAATGTCAGGATCGATGATGAATAACAACATCTCCAGGGGCTCAGAGGTGACCCTACAGTCCAGAGTTCCTGTGGGAATCATTCTTTTACTGTCGGACATGAGCTTTAATTGAAATTTGTGACACATCCTTTGGCTTTTTTGTGTCTTTGGGTATGTGTGTGTTCCTGCTGGTTTCAGTGCACAATTGATTTAGTTTTTGCCTCTAAGGGCTGATATAATGGGCTTATTTTGTGAACAAGAATGCGTATGTGTCCTTTATAGCATGAAAAATTGTTTATTTTCCACATTTGTAGTAAAGCCCAATAAAACATACACTCGAGGCTCTGTGGTAATGGTGGATGAGATGATCAGTTCTAGCCCTCCACACTACCGGTTCCCAGAAGCCGGCCTCAGGGTCATGATCACAAACCACTTTGGACCCAAGACACGTCTGCGCATGGCGAGTCGCCTTATCATCAATGAGGTAAAAACACGTCAACTGAGTGAACACTTGACAAAATACACCACTATGGCTTTTTCCACAAGTATAGGGTATTTTAAATTCTCAAATAATTCTCATTTAATTCTATATATAATTGTCAAGCTACATAGTTAATTAGCCTACCTGCAGTGCAAGTATATTGGCATGTGAAAACAGCCTTAAGTCAGCATGAAATTAGAATTGACACCTTTGAGGTTGTGCTGGTCAGCTAGTCAATTAGCAAGGTTGCTCAAATTGTCTCTTTCTTTTTTGTTATGCTTCTGTAAAACCTTCAGAGAAAATATTCTTTGCATTTGTTTGCCCACATGTTTAAATGAACATCTTTGGCCTTTAAATTACGTCTGGCTCTGTTTACAGCATCTTGTCGTTAGCATTGTTTTTAATACAGCATGTCAAGTTAAAAATAGTCCTTAAAACCACTGCATTCTGTTCCATTTTCCATACAAGAATGTTTTATGGTAATGCTCTGAGAAATGCAACTGGCTCAAATATGTCACCTTATGAATGAAAAATGGCTCAGTTGGTCTCTCTGTCTAACTATCTGTCTATGCATCTATAATAAATGGGTATTTTACAACAACTTGGAATTGGAAGTCATCCAATCAGCACTGAGAGTCGCTCTTATCCGTTTTAGAATAAAGCATATTTAAAACCGGGAGGCCTGAGACTGGAATTATAAACCACAGTTCAGAGGAGCTTATTATGGCTCAGCCTTTGTTGACTAATTCGGCACAGTAAAGTTTTCACACCAGGTAGCCCAGTTCTGGGTGTGAGGCTGATTAAACTGTTTCTATAAATATCTGCACACTGATGCTCAAAGAATGGTGTTAGAAATTTAAACCCTGACTGCTGAGGAATCTAATAAAGATGTGTCAGCCAGTTAGCAGGGAAATTTGGCTGGTAATGTTGTTAAATTGATCATGGTTATACGGAGGATGTCCTTTCAGTATTGAATTAAAGGCATATATAGTTAAACAGGATTTTTCTTGCTGTTTAAAATTAAGAGTTTGTTGTTAATATTGTATTCTGAGCTGATTTTGGGAGATTGTGTGGATAGAGGAATGTTTACAGCGCTGACAGCATTGCACACTTATTGGTAGCTAAAACTTATTAAATTAGCCAACATATTCAGTCACCCATCTCTTCCTCATTTGTTGATATGTAGAACTTGAGTGACAGGTTTTCCAATCCATTTGATGGTTAACATTTATGTATCAAATACTAAATTCTGTATTTAAGAAATTAGCCAATCATAACAGAGGTCATTTACATATAGAAATAGATTGTTTGATCTAAAGGGTCAAAAGGAGGCAGTATATGATTATATACAATGACTTTTTGTTGTAAGAGACATTGACACTTATAAGTGGACTTCTGTGGGATACATGTAATTGTAGTTAATTTAGAATATAGGAAATAGTCTTGAAAGTTTTGGTCATTGGAGGAGACTGAATTAGAAGCAGTTTTCAGACTATAAACTGCTTTTGTGCTCCTTATGTGGGCAGCAACAGCGGCTAGTGAAGACGTCTAATGGGGTGGATGGAGTGCTAGTGGTTGATAAGAAAGCTGACACCATTGAAAATGGCAACATAGCAGAAGACAAACTAACTGAGGAGCCCGAAAATGAGATATCTCCTTTCAGCCTGCCTGGTGAGTGTTTGACTTCCTTTCACATTAACACTTCAGTCTTTAACCTCATGCAGTGCCATCTGACATCACTGTGTCCTAACCAGCTGTGTTTCCATGGTGATGGAAAATCTAGCAATATCGGGAAAGTTGAAAGTTGTGGAATTACCATGAAACTTTACATTATGGAAAAATCAACAGTGAATATACGTTTATCTAATTATGCTTTAAAATTTAATAAAAAAAAGGAAAAATTTAATAAAATTTAAAAAAAAAAAGAGAAATCTTTATAAATTTTTTAAAAACCCTTATCCAGTAATTACAAATGGCTGGAAATTCTTGGACAAAACTGTGAGCATAAGTTTTTTTATGCTCACAGTTTTGTCCAAGAATTTCCAATAATAAATATTATATAAATATCATTTAAAACATTAAATGTAAAATCATTAGACATCATTTTGTTGATTGCTTTGCTTCTAGATTTATATGCTTCAAACACAGTGAAATTACATTTATACACAATTGTGCATAGCTGTGATCAAATGATTGCTCTCTTAGTCACCATAAACCACATGATTTATTGGTTAAGTAAACGCTATGGGCATAAAGGGAAGTTTTTTTGTAATTTGTGCTATGTCATCTGACTGCAGGGGGCGCTATGGACAGAGTAAAATTTTTCATCTCCTGGCCCATTTTGATTTTGCTGTACTTTACTGTGCCCAACTGTGCCAAGCCTCGATGGGAGCGTTTCTTCATGCTGTCCTTCTTCCTCTCCACGCTGTGGATTGCCATCTTCTCTTACTTCATGGTGTGGATGGTGAGTTTATTTATATATGCATTACTTGTGATGTTTTGTCCCTATGGTATTTTTTCTCTATGTCTCTATGGACTATAAGTGATCACACATTAGGATTTTTACCTGGCAGATGATAAAACGGGTGGAAAACATTCAGCTGACTTCCATTGAAGGAGGACCCCATGCCCCATCTAGGGACCAGAATATCAAAGAGTGTAGGGGGTGGACTTTTTGACCACCTAGCAACCACCCAATACACATAGCACATAGCAACCAGATAACAATGCCCTTGCAGCCACCAACTACACCTGAGCATCGTTTTGCAAGCTCAGATGAGCTTCACTCACATTTTAGAAAATGTAAAATCAGATTTTTAAAAATATGATTTTTGGTGACCTAATCCATCATATTATTTATAATAAACAGTGGAGGAAACGCGTTTTCCATTGATATTGGTGTGGCTTTTACCTCATTAGGCCGTACTGCTTGCATGCATGGTATATCACTATTGCTGTAAGGTTCTGCCATTCATTAAAGCTCATTTGTGTGCATTGCTACATGCAGGTCACAATTGTCGGATACACGCTTGGAATTCCAGATGTTATAATGGGAATAACTTTCCTGGCTGCTGGCACCAGTGTTCCTGACTGCATAGCCAGTCTCATTGTTGCACGGCAAGGTAGAGTTCTCTTTCTGTAATTTTCCCTCCTTGCTTAATTTCTTTGATCTTTTATCCATGTTAAGCTGACTTTCCAGCTCTGACTTTATGTTCAGGCCTGGGGGACATGGCTGTCTCGAATACGATTGGCAGTAATGTGTTTGATATTCTGGTTGGGCTTGGTGTTCCCTGGGGCATTCAGACAATGGCTATCAACTACGGCTCTGTGGTATCTTGTCTTTTTCTCACCCCTCACACATACAGACACAGACACACACGGTAATAAAATTGACAGTGTTTTTATGTCCTCAGGTTCAGATCAATAGTAAAGGATTGGTTTACTCTGTTGTCCTTCTACTGGGCTCAGTGGCATTAACTGTAAGTAAGCAATTGACCTCAAAAATGTAATGCATGGACAAAAGTGGACAGCCCCCTTAGATTGACAATAATGAGAGGTGTCTGAATGAGATTTGTCTTTCTAGAAGTGTTTCTAGAAGATAAAAGGTTTCAGAAGGACCAACTCCATATTATTGCCATTCAATAATGCCCAACAGGCACATATAGGCCTGATGTTTGGGTGTCCCCAAACGTTTAGGCTTGGAGCTGTTACAAGGTGATTTTCTCTGATCTCTGGCACCTAATTATGTTACTCCCCCTTCAGGTGTTGGGGATCCACGTGAACAGGTGGAGGTTGGACTTGAAGCTGGGCGCGTATGTGCTTGTGCTATATGCCGTCTTCCTCTGCTTCTCCATCATGATCGAATACAACGTTTTCACCTTCGTCAACCTCCCTATGTGTCAAGATGATCTGTAGACTGGATTTTCACACTGCCGTGGAACCATAATTCCCCCTGGGTTGGACCTACATCCACTAATCACCCCCCAAATCAAAAATGTTAATACAGTTCCTCAAACAGTTGAATCTACCTACTGACTTGCTACTGTTCAAGAAAACTCACCATCTTCTGCTGCATGTCCTCACCACTGTGGCTCAGATGCTGGGAACTCTGGCTCAAAACTCTCCATCGTTTCCAGGAAATGGAATTCTCCTTGGCAGCTCTCTATAACTGGATAATCAGTTCCTTTTTGTACAATCGTGATGCAGCCCTAAAGTCTTAACTGAATTATTCAGAGCAGGGGATTCGAACTTTACTACACGCCTACAGTACACGCATAACAAACCGCACATATGCCAATGACAAAGAATGCTGCTCATTCCCATATGCATTAGCAATCTACTTTCTCGAATTTTTGACTTTCCCTGAGACAGAGTATGACATTAACATTAAACATTATGCACTTTATATATGGCATAAAACATCTATATCATCATCTATATCAACTATATCCTCCACTATGAGAAATTAAAGTACGGCCTTGATGTGTTGCAATAGTGACATTAAATGACTGCCCTCAGGCATGAAGATTTCGTCAGCTCGTAAGAAACCTATGTTGAAAACAAGATGCTATCATCATGTTACAGCATAGACTTTTCTATATTTTATAGAGATCACACAGCGGGAACGGATAAGATGTCAGGAAATTCTGATGAGCTGGACGATAGATCCTGCTGAGAACTTCCAGCAGATGCCCATCGGCAAGGTCATCAAAGGGGCCACAGCTTTTAACACGCTGGGAAAGAAGCTATTTTGGACACGTTTTGTTTTTTCTCTTTATCATTATAGGCAACATGCATTAACCAATGAATCTAACCAAATTACAAAAGCACACATCAATAGCTCCTCCCCACCTCTCTTTCAGCCCAGAGTGGAACCCTCAGGAGAGCTTTTTGCTTGTTCTTGTGTGGAACTCTCATGTGGAAGATGAGACTGACAGCTGTGGCTACTTTCGCACACAACAAACTGATGACATCACAGGGATCCTGAATTTCGCAAACATACTACAAGTTGATGCGTTTGCTGTTTAAATGTAAATATGACATCAGTGATCCAGTGCTTCCCTACAGATAATGGGAGGGGGAGGGTGTTTACATACATGGCCAAAGTGGTCACTTTTTCTTTATTTACAATGCACCCAAACCTCCCTATCTGGATCTTTATTACTGTCTCTGTGTAATGCATGATTTGACACAAAGAAGCCATTTTTGCAGCAGGGCATAAACTTTGTAATATACCTGTCAATGTCCCTATAAGGGTGAATACACTAAAACAATGTGGTCAGGTCACAATTCATCCTTTAAATCAAAAGGGGGTAAAGTGGAAGAAAATGAAGCTTGATTTATGTGACCATTAAGATTTTGACACTGTTGCATGTTCATGACAAAAAAGTGCGTTTCCTCATCATAGTATTACAGCATTTTTTTTTTATATAGTATTACAGTCAATTATTGCTATGCATTTTTAAGGCATGTATATATGCCTTATATACAATTTTTCTTTACAATTGATAATTGGAAGTGCATACATACTTTAAATGTTACAATGCTGTGAAGTCTCTAGAAATGGCTTCATTTTCTTTAAACGCAATGTAATTGCTTGCTTGCTTTTTGATTTTGGGCTGGAACGTGATCTGGAGATATTCCTCATGGGTTTAGTGAAATTCGTCCATACAGTAAATGGCAGCTACCAGACCCCCATTCACTCAGCTGTGAGATCAGAAGCTCAGGAGATCTGAACTTGAGCGTGAAATCGGGGGGGACATCTTTGTGTTTTGTCAGTCGTACCATCTGTTGTAGTTAAGTGCTAAGGTCGCTGTTGTCTGTGCAGAAAGGCAGGTGTTGCAGTATTTGATGTACCCAGTATATATAAAATATGCAATCTTATTTGCTGAGGGCTGAATGTGGGGGATTATATTTTCATAGATGAGCCATGTTTGTGAAAGCTGCTGAAATCGCCCACCGCTGTCCCATGTGCATGCATATTCTGTCATCTAATCTCACATCACAATGGTCGATGTCAACTTTAGTTTGTGGTTGTGTGCTGTGTGGAATGATGGTGATGTGATTGTTTTGTGTTCTGTGGTGTTTCTAAGTGGTGATCTGTAAGATTACATTATTCTACTGAAACTGGTACATATGGATGTTATTGCAGGCGCACTGAAAGCTGCTTCTTATTCCTGGTTTAATAGTTAAAAAGAGTTTTCCCCCCACAATTACAATAATTCTTTGGTGCCAGTAAATTAGCTACCTTGTTTTTCCTATTAGGAATGTTGTTTTCCTCTTAGTTATTTTAAGGCATCTCTTTTGATCAGTGCAATAGACAGGAATGCATCCATTGCAGAGATTTATATGAATCTACTGTATGTTAAAGAAATGTCAGCATTCTATTTTTAACTTCATTGCAAATCAGTTGTGCCATGCGTGATGTAAGTGCTATACTTATATTTGAATTGATACGAGTATTTTTGGACATTAATTGTATTTTATAAACTTAAACCTGCCTCCGGAAGTGGTTTGATTGTGTAACTGAGTCACTTCAGAGGTAACGTCTTTGTTGCCAGTTTAAAAGCACTCTCACATCAGTGGTCCTGTATGCACAGAAAATCCATGCTATGCCTCTGCAGAGGAAACATTTAAAAGGATGTTTCAAATCTTTCTCGCATGAATATACACACAAAGGAGAATTCATCATGCAATATCTTTAATAAACACACGGCACAGATACGCAACTGCTTTAAGAGTGACCCGCTGCACTGTGAGTGAAACAGCATATAGGGCAGGATGAATTTCGGTAAAACTAGGACAAATATTTTCAAAATGAAAAATGTCCCAGTTTACCTGAATTCACCCTGCCTTACTTCTAAACAACTGTAAGGTACAGATGTTTCAACATGACTTGGGTGTAACTTGAATGTATTGTCTTGCAAGCAATGGATGTATCCAACCAATGCATTTTACTGTAAAGCAATAACCTAAAAGATATGAACAACAATATATGAATCAAACGAGTATTGTATGGAGAAAACGATTAAATTATACAGTTTATAAATGTTTCTTGGCTCTGTCGTCTTCCATCTGGTCCTTGAATGAGTTTCCAGCGCACCCACGTGTTTCATTTTGGTAGTGCACTTTTGTGCCATTTTGTGTGCACCGTTAGCGCCCTAAAACGCAAAATGGAATAGCCCAGACTTTATACAGTCACAATGTATCATCGACGCAAATATGAGTTATTAGTATTGTAAACTTTAATCTGAAAGTAAAGGAAGTAATGGTTTATCTTAGTGCGCGTGCTATCGTTCTTTAAATCAATTCCTTTAAATCAAACTTGGCCACAAATGAAACGCCTCACTCACGTAACACATGAAATTATATTTGTGCATATTTGCAAGTACGTTAATTTAGCAAATGAAGCAATTTAACATTCGCATTTAACATTCTGCTAAAAAGCCAACGTGAATTTTCGGGACACTAAGAATATGACTAATGGTAGAATTTTCTTTGTGAGCTTCACTATTCCCAAGAGCTTATTCTGTAACACTTAGTGTGAATCTGAGCAGAACATGTCTAAACATACTTGTATAAACACAGTTTACACACACTGTATGCTCTTTATAAGCTCTGAAGGTGGAAAATGTTACTCAGTCTTGTAAACTGTTACTAGGCATCCATGACCTGTCACAGCTTGATTATGGGGACCCAGGTGTGTCCTGGTGATGTCTTCAAGAGCAATGGCCCTAAATCAGTGCTTCACACTCAGCCACAGTCTCATCTTCCAACCACTGACACTGTTCTCTAAACTGCTGTTCTCTAATAAGATCAAATGTAACATTATGGTGCAGTGCTACGTTTGTAAAAAAAAAATTGCCACTGTTCTCAATCCTGGTCCTGGAGTCCTCCAACAATGAAGTACATATCTCACTGGGGTGTTCTGTTCATACAGAAAATTTGCATGCTGTAAACAATAAACAAGCTATAAATATACTACAGGATGGTAGTATACTCTTTCAGTCATAACTCTGTATGTCTGGTGTATAGAAGTATGCCTTTTGAAGTATGTTTATCTTGTGAGTTATGTGTAATACCTTGTTATTATGTACACTACAAAGGTTCGACCACCTGGTGGCAATAGTACGCAGCAGTAAGGCTGCAGACGGGAACTACTGCAACATGAGGGGATAAACATTAGTTAACCCAATAGATGATCTCTTCACCACTGCAGTCATCACTACCACACGTTATGACCAGAACACACCAGACTGGTAATAGCTACTGTATTCAAACACTCAAATTGGGACCGATTGTTTTACACTGTTAAATATGGCTATTATGTTTGACCCTGCTAGTGTCATTAGACAGATTTAGATTTTGATAAGATGCTGGCTCGATCCATAAACCTCCTCATCTGCTAATCTCTGTTAATGATCACAGTGATTGCATCACCCAAGTTCGTTTCCAGTTAATGGGAAGTTCAGATGGGAGCACTTTAATGAGACCTGCCACCACTTTGGAACACAGTTAATTTTGCATGCGTGTTTGTGTGTGCACAAAGATCGGAGATGGCGGCAATGACCTTGGTATAGGGAAAGTCAAAGCTCACATGCCTAATTGGAGATTGCCCTAATTTGGCACAAGCAGGCCCCACAAGTTTTGCATGATTCCTTTTAAAACAGAAGTGGGTACAGCACCTGAACAAGCCAACCAAGTTTATTTTTTTGCAACTGCCTACCCTCTGCTGATTAAAAAACAAACAAACCAAATTAGTTTTTCTCCCCTAACGAAAATTAACCATGGAGTAAACGTGATAGTGTTTTCATGGTAACCAGACACATTGTGAACAGAATTCTACAAAACTATACTTATTTAAACATCAAATTGTCTCTCTTGAAAGAGAGACAAAATAAAATAGCCTCTCTTATGAAAAAAGGGTATAGATTTCAAGGCAAAACTAAAACAAATGGTAGGCAGGAATCTATATTAATTATCAGTATCAGTAGCAGAAGGTAATCTTTCTGAAATGGTGATGCAGCGTGATGTAGGTTCACATTCTCTATATGAACATTTTGTAATGGTTTAAATGATAAACAGCTGATAGTTTGTAATGTTATTGGAAACCAGTATAATTTGTATTGTAATTGTAAAGCCCCATTATAGTTCCCACGCCTACTGAGCAGTGATAATGAGAGTTTTGAGAAGTGCAACAAAGATAATCTGTGACATTCAGAGAAAACAGACTATTGCCTAATGTCTGTTTAGAAAGTTTTTATTAAGGCACATTAAGGACACAAGATATGCACAGAGATCATTATAAAATCTAACTCAATACTACAGGTTATCTACAGACTATATATTGTAACATATATACTAAATGAAAGTACTACAGAACTGTTTCAAATATTTCAATATTTTTAAATATCACCTAAGCACTTTTTAAATTCTCATTCTTTTTTTTGTTTATCATTAAGTGTTAGATATGCCAACACTAACATTGTAAACAATGTAGGATTCCATTTTGACAGTCTTTCACTGACTTACTATTTTAAAATGTTAGTCATTCAATATCTGACATGCAGTAATTTCATGGTTGCAATGTTTGTGTACTGAATTGTGATTTGTTGTGTTCACAGTCAACAGACCTGTTTTATGAACTTTTTCATAAAACAGGTAAAATGCCTTTTCATAAAAGGCATTTTATTTTATACAGAACCAAAGCGTAATACTAAAATGTGCAAAATCCACTTTATAATCTCTTATATATATTGTATAATATATTGAAACTTATATCATTTCCCTCTTTGACAATATTATATATTTTAGATCCAGTCCAGATTGGAATTATGGTAACTTATAATGAATAAAACAGTCTTTTGTGTTATACAGTAATTTAAAATGAATAACACGGTCTAAATGGGGTAGCTATGCTGTTGCATTTGGTTTGTATGTTCTGAATGCGTTTAATACACAGGCATTACCATCAGAGTCTTGGTGTGCTGCCCACAATAGCCAAGGTAAAAATAAAAACCCTTATTAAAAACAAAAATGTAATGATTTGGGATATTACATTTAGCCTGCCATTACAATAAAACATCCTTTTAAACAGCACATTTTTACAGTAGATTTATACCACATTGTTGGTGACTGCCAGCAAGCTGTGTGCTTGACAGGAAACTGAGAGGCCCTAAATAGGGGCTGTGCTGTGCTGTAATCCAGTGAAGATGACTGAGATAGACTAAATCTATAAAGAACAGCGTAGCATTAAAGTTGGACATTTTTATATTTGTGGTGAGCTGCAAACCACTTCATAACTTCTGCCAGAATGAGGTATAATTATGATGACCACAGTGTCTGGAATGAGCCCTTTAACCCTATATTCACATTCCTTCCTATTAGCTAAAATGTTTTGTGTCTATCATGTTGTCTCTTCTAGTGGCTGTTAAGAAAATGTGCTTTACGTTTTTTCCTGTTTTTTTTTATTCTCACTCCCACATGGTGTTTAAAATAACAGACCATTACCACTTAGCATTATTAAAGTTTGAATTATTAAAGTTGCAATAATCCAGCTGCAAAGGCTGCACATGCAGGAATAAATGCAGTGTTGCTTTAAACAGGAGGAGGAGATATCACACATTTTGGTAAAATACAGCAGTAAGATGTCAAACCTGAAACTAGAGGTGAAGGGGTTAGACTCATGTGTAGACTACACTGAGGAAACGAGATACAGATCCTTGACCAGTCAAAGCTGACTCATGTTCATTTGTGTAATCTCTTTTTTTCACACAGAAAAACGCTGAAAAGAAGCTGTCAAGGTAACCTTTTGACAAAATGTATAACTTGAACTGTAATTCGCTTTGGATAAAAGGGTCTGCCTAAATGTAATGTCTAAATGTAAATAAATGTAAATGTAAACCTTTTGTCCTTTTTATCAGTATGTAACTGTGTGCTTTCACCTTCCCCAGAATAGACTTGGTAAAGTTAATTTGTCTCTATAGGAAACTATTTGTTTTAAAAGAAACACATATTTTTTTAATTCCGTTGACCCCAGGTTTTTAGACGCTTAAGCCGTAAATAAAATATCATTGCATTACCTAACAAAAGAATATACCAAGTCACACCAAGACTTTTCTCTGCCATTTGTATAATTACTGTTGAGCAACAGATCACAAAGTTAGTTTTAGTGGATGTATTAAGTCAGTTTTCTTTGAGTTTACACAAATGTAGGTCATCATGTTAACTATGGACGTTTCACCAATGTTGGTCCAACCAAACAATGTTGAACAATGTTTATTTTTTAACAGTCAAAATAAACACACTTTTGAAATGTGACTTGTCTTAATATGTTTTAATGCAATGACATTGATGCATTGTGGCTTAAGTCACCAAAGATCAAGAACATATTCAGCTTGGTTTTATTTACAATAATATACTATATGTTTTATGTACTTTCTACAATAAAATAAACCACCAAGTTGATTTTTATAAAACTTTATTTATCCAACATAAAAATTCATTATGGTACTATGATAATGGTTTTTGGATTACAGAAACACAATTTTTCTCATGTATAAGAGAATACGGAGCAGCTGAAAATCATGTTGCATAACACATTTTTTTTTGTTTTGGGGGTTTGTATATTTTAACTGACCTTTTTAGAGTTGAGAGTCTTTCCCTCTTCTAAGGTTTAACCAAAATCAACATTGGAGAAGATCATCCTAAAATCCTTTAATCATAAAATAAACAGCACACTTTTAATTAGTCTGGCTCTGGTTACACCTGAAAATACTAAACGTTCTCGTGGACCAGATTAATGAAGTTAGCATTAAATATAGACCATCAGTTTTTTTTAAATGGTAAAGGATAAGATACGGTGTAATGTACTACAGCATGTGACAGTAATAGCTAGCATGTTAGCCAGCAGTAGTTTACTTTTTTAAATTTGCGTTTCATAATACCTCAAACTTCTCCATTTCTCGTATTGTAGCCAAAAACAGCATTATAATATATATTCACCATGTCTGAACTCTAAGCGAATGGATATATATATTTATCCAGTTATTAACTTTGAAATGTATTGATATATATGGTATAATAAACCATGCAAAGTTTCATATGATTTTTGACAAAAGTTATGAGCAAAAATAGCATTTTTTTTATATCTCTGAATAAGTAGGCCGCACTGTGATGAACTGTGCATGCACCCTGAGGTCATGTCTGCGATAACATGTACCAAGAATTGCAAAGATACAGCCTCATATCCACTTTGGTGTGCTTGCTGTCAAATTCATAAACAGCAAAT
The DNA here is from genome assembly GCA_036877585.1 of Botia kubotai. Taxonomy (NCBI): domain Eukaryota; kingdom Metazoa; phylum Chordata; class Actinopteri; order Cypriniformes; family Botiidae; genus Botia; species Botia kubotai. Next base: position 27,122 of record JAZGTI010004748.1, read on the forward strand.
GAGAATGATTGGGTTTATCGAAGGGTTTTTAATAACCTTTTGTTAGCAGCGTGTCTAGGCGCTACATACCTAATTTTGTGCAAATTGGACAAACGCTGTAGTAGAAGTTTGAAAAAGT
>JAZGTI010004749.1:5028-22164 GCA_036877585.1 Botia kubotai
GAGGACATGAAGTTAGTGGGTGTGAGGGAAGAGGATGTAGATAATAGGGTTAGGTGGAGACAGATGATTCGCTGTGGCAACCCCTAAAAGGGAACAGCCGAAAGGAAAAGAAGAAGAGGTATGAGCATATTGGAGTCTGTGAGTCTATGCTGTACATACTTTTATCCACAGATGGTAAATTGACATTGACAATGTTCTTATTGTTGTAGAGCAACTTCAGGCTCTAGCTGATGCCATTTCAAGTGATGAGGAGGATTGCAGTGACATGTAAACTACATGAACAACAATAATTAAGTATTTATGAATTCCTAAATACATGAGCTACAGGCAGCATTAACCAGAGCTGTCAGCATTAAAAACATATACACAAAGAGAAAGTGTTCATTTACTCACTGACTTCAGTTGTAATTTTTAAATAGTTATAGGTTCATCAGTCACTTTAAAAAAGAAAATGGGAGGATGTTAAGGTAAAAACAGTTGAAAAGCACATGATGAAGTTCATAAAGACATGCAAAGTTTCTGGTAAGCAAGACTGTGAGAGATGCATTCAATCAGAGCCAGAAGCCTTAAAGGAACAAATCTGGACAATGATTTGTAAAAAATTATGTGCGGAACAGGATCACAACTTAAAAAAAGGGGTGGATTTTAGAGATGGGCAAATAACAAAATGTTTAATTGCCTTTTGTTACTTTTACTGTATAAATAGAACATGGTGTGAATGCTTAAAAGTATTATTTACGTTTTTTTGTGTAAAGAGACGGCTCATCTAGCGACCAGCTCATGGAACATTGGGGGGAAATATTAAAACTGTCAAACTGTTAATTATGATGTTGCAAACAATACACCATCCCATTCAGTACAGAAATTTTAAGTGGGTTACAGTCTGGCTGGTAATGTACTATATTTGCAGTAATGGCATGACTGTCATGCCATGTCACACAAAACAAAATTAATGAGTCTTATTTTTCTGAGCTGTCCTTTTAGCATGTTTAAACAGTACAATTTTAAACGTATCACACTTTATTGGCTCCTGTAATACGTAACACTTTGTACACAATGCTGTATGAAGAAATCTGTATGAAGAGGAAGAATTTCATTGAGGACAGGAGAAAACAGAATATTAATATAGCTAAACAGGAGAGAGAGAAGGTGTGGTGATAGTAAGTTGACAGGTTGTTAAAGGTTTATTCATATTTTATTGTTTTATTTCAGTGTTTGGTTCATGTTTTTGAATATTTCTATCAAGTTCATTCTAATGTGCACTATTATAATGTGAGAGAAAGTAAAGGGAAGGAAAATGGAGGAGAGAAAAGAAAAGGGAGGTGGAAAAGTAAAGGGAAGCAAGAGGAAAGAAAGGAAGAGGAAAAGGAAGAGGGAGGAGGACAAGTAAAGGGAAGGAAGAGGGAGGAGGGAAAGTAAAGGAAGAGGGAGAAGGGAAAGTAAAGGAAAAGAAGAGGGAGGAGGGAAAGTAAAGAGAAAGAAGAGGGAGGAGGGAAAGTAAACGGAAAGAAGACGGAGGAGGGAAAGTAAAGGTAAGGAAGAGGGAGGAGAGAAAGTAAAGGAAGAGGGAGGTTGGAAAGTAAAGGGAAATAAGAAAGAGGTGGGAAAGTAAACGGAAAGAAGAGGGAGGAGAGAAAGGAAGGGAAGAGGGAAAGTAAAGGGAAGGAAGAGGGAGGAGAGAAAGTAAAGGGAAGAAAGAGAGAGGAAAGTAAAGAAAAGGAAGCTGGAGGAGGGAGAGTAAAGTGGAAGTAATCTTTTAAGAAAACTTTTGTGTGCATTTGCATGTTAAATTGGAATAATAACTTAAATTTGTAGTTTTATTGGTCCAATTAAAAAAAACAGTTGGTACAACACTGATGACTGATCTCATAGTTGTGTATCGTGTGATGTAGTTTGTATCACTAGAGTGCCCAAAGTGTCATTTAATTGGAGATTGTGTATCACCGGTGTAACAGAGACTCAGAGGCATTGGGATTCATCTGCAGCTTGGTTTATAAACGTGGTCAAACAGGCAAAGGTCATACACAGGCAAACAATAGTTACGTAGGCAAACCAGGCAGTAACGGTAAAACAGGCAGAAAGTCAGGGCAGGCAGAGAACAAATGTAAATGTTTAAACAAATGCTAAGCTCAGGGCAGACGGCAAAACAGGAATAATCAATAGACAGTCCAGGATCAAAAACAGAATAAAACAGAATGAATGAAGAATGCTCAGTAGTTACAGGCAGGGCAAATCAAGACTTCGCATTGAGCAAAGTATGTGCAGGGTTTAAATAGTGAACTAGATTGACAACAGGTGTGAAGGCGGAAGTGATTAGTCCCAGAAATAGTGGATTATGGGAAAGGGAGTCTCTAGTATTCAGGGGAAGGTTCCCTCTGGTGGTGCGGAGACATGGTTCGGAAGGCTCCTAAGTGTCATTTAACTGGAGTTTGTGTATCACCAGTCCCCAAAGTGACATTTAATTGGAGTTTGTGTATCACCCACAGGGCTTTCAAAATCACTAGCCCGACATCCCGGGGCTATTGTGTCATCCAGTTGGGCTACCAAAATGTATTTCCGCCCTGCCCGTCGGGCTATCTTATAAGAAGAAAAAATATATTGCAATGCTTTTGCATTCTCTTACAAATTTGGTTGGGTAATTATGTAATTTTCGGGGCATCAGGGAGCCACTATCAATATGTGGGACATTGAAATGCGCGCTCGCTTTCAACTTTCACTTTCAATTCGCGATCGTTCAAACTGTGTATCAGTGTCGCTCGTCCTGTCAATCATTACTGTCCTCACGTGACAAGTGAAATCTCCCACAGCAAGATTACACGTGATAGAGAGCGCATGCGCAGTGAAGAGAAAATCACTGATGGTTGTGTGGGTGTGAAAATAAGATGTGCATGGATTTACGTAGGTATTTTAGTTCCGAAGTGGAGAGCGATGCACAGATGGAGAAAGCTGATGGAGATGCTGTGCCCTCAACGTCAAGTGGCATTTTCTTATCTGTGACTTCACTTGATATTTCAGATTCAGAATCTGACACAGACTGAATTATGTTCTATATTGTTTTTGCAAGTTCATAGAAATTTCAGTTCAGTTATAACCAAATATTTGTATTGATGATTGTAATTTGATTATTTTATACAATTGTTGTTATTTGTGTTATTTGTGTTTTAAAAATGTTTTTGATTGATGTTTTGTCTCCTTTACAATATTCTAAATTAAAAATAATGTCTTTTTTATTTAGGCTACTTAAATTCATTTCGGAGGGCTACCAGGGATTTTGAAATTTCGCTAGCCCTGACCCGAGTCCCCAAAGTGTCATTTAAGTGGAGTTTGTTACAATTGTATTTCAAATATGACACAAAGTCATTTTTAGTTGTATAGAACTTTTCACAATTGTCATGCTGTCAGTGAGCATAGTGATAAGTGACTATTTTGCATTCGATACGAATTTAACTAGAGAGATACAGGTAGTGGCCAATGATATGTCCTCTGCCATGGAGACTTGATTTCAAAGTTACCAATCATGATGCAGTGTGTGTTTTCTGTTGATTATTGACATTAGTCGATATCCTGTGCACCTATTAATGGGGTGTGCTAGACTAATTGTTTAGTTTAGCTGCACTAGCTTGTTGTCTAGTCATTATTTGACGTTTTAATTGTCCTTCTGTTTTTTATTAGGATGAATCATTTGTAATATCATCTTCAATATCATCAAGTCCTAAAAATATAACTTAACCAGAGTTTGTGTATCACCATAGTCCTCAAAGTTTGACTTAATCAGAGTTTGTGTTTGTCCCTAAATTGGACATAAAAAAACTGTCTCCAAATTGAAGACAAAATGTCAGGTCTTAAAAGAAGCCTTTAATTAAAAAGAAATTAACTGATATCTGTAATGAGAGCACAGGCATAGCTTTCTTTTGTCTCTAGACCCTTCAGATAGGGGTGTACCCAAAGGTAGGTTGTCCAGTCATGTGTCCTCATTATGCTGTTAAGTAGGTATGTGTGTCTTTGTGTGTGTGTGTGTGTTACGAAGGCTTACAAAGAGAGAACCCACACAGCTTGTAACAGAAAAGGACTTTATTAAATTTTAATAAACTTTATTATGTGCCCTCCAGAAACTTGCGGTCAGCTAACGAACGTCGCCTTGTGGTTCCATCCCAAAGAAGGAAAAAAATCACTTTCCCGGAGTCTTACTTTCACTCTGCCTGGTTGGTGGAATAAACTACATAACTATCTGGCTGAGTCACTAGCTGTTTTCAAGAAATGACTAAAAACTCAACTATTTCATTTTCTCTTCCTTAACTAATCAACTAATACACCACTACTACTTCTACTTTTTATTTTGAAAAAAATGGCTTCTTACACTGTGTTGGAATACCTGAGACCTGTTTATTGCACTTGTTCATTGTTGCTCTCATAGTTGTCGAAAATTCTTCCTTGTCCTCATTTGTAAGTCAATTGGATAAAAGCGTCTACTAAATGACTAAATGTAATAAAATAAAACTCTTTTGAGGGGTAAAAAAATAAAAAAATAAAAGAATTAAACTGTAAAACTAAAACATAATCAAAACACACAAGAAAGAACATAAAAGACAAGAAAACATTTAACAACTGGCACAAGACAGCAAACACAAGGGCATTAAATAGGGAAGGAACTAAGGTGGGTAATGGGGAAAGGCAGGTGAAGGGAATTAACTAAAAATGGGATTAACAAGGGGGTGGGGCCGGAGACCACATGGCCAATGTAAACAACCAAAGGCCATGTGCTTCCACAGACAACAAAGACTAAGAGATCCTGACTTCAAGAAACATAAACCAAGACCAGGATCTAGACATCATGCTCTGACATAAAACTGCCGCCGCCAGAACAAACACTTGACACTTGGGGCCACTACCACCGGAACGAACACTTCACACTAGAGAGGCGAGTGTCACCACCGGAATGAACACTTGACACTAGAGAGGCGAGTGTCAACGCCGGAAAAGAAGCTTGACACTGGAGAGGCAGACGCTGCTGCCGGAACAGACGCTTGACACTGGAGAGGCGAGCGTCGCTGCTGGAACAAGTGCTTGACACTAGAGAGGCGAGTGCCATCGCTTCTCCAGGAAAGACGGGCGCTGCCGACAAAACAAACACTCTGGAACAAAAGCTGTCTGCTGGGTTCAATATTGGCCAGTTGTTCTGTTACAAAAGCTTACGAAGAGAGAATTAAACTCCCTCGAGGGGGAAAAATAAAAGAATAAAACTAAAACATAACCAAAACACAGAGGACAAAAATGTCAGGATCCTGGCAAAGCGCGATCCCAGACTAGACAAAAGCCAGGATCCTGACATTTTTGTCCTGACTCTGTTACGTGTCAGAGCGCGGGGCTTAGATTCCGACTCATTCCGCATTGCTTTAGTTTCGATTTGAGTCGGAGTTTAAACTCGCGCTCTGGGTGTGCGTTACGTGTGGAAGCACATGGCTATTGAATATTCATTAGCCATGTGCTCTCCGGTCTTGCATCATTATCCCGCCTCCTTGTTCCTGGGTTTCAGTTAATGTCGCGCACCTGTTGCTTTCATTTTCCCCTGTGTATTTAATGCCCTCATGTTTGCTGTCTTGTGCCGGTTTGTGTTGTTCATTCTGGATGTTGTACGTTTAGAAGTTGTTACCCGTTGGATGTACTTTCACGTGTATACTCGCTCAGACGAGAACCTTGCCCGTTGTCTTGTGTCGTCACAACCTGTTGCGTCCAAGTCTGTTGTCGGTCTTTGGAACTCGTCTTAGTCGTGCCTTGTTTAGTGCCTTGTTCAGTGTCTTGTGTTTTCTGTTTAATTCCATGTTCGAATAATAGTCTAGTCAGTGTTGTATGTTTAATGTCTCCTTATTAGTTAGTTTCCTATTCAGTTGTTTTCCCTGATTTGTGTTACATATCTGATTATTATTCTAGTTAGTCTATGTTTTAAGTTGTTTAGTTAGTATTCCTTTCGGTTAATTCTTTCCTGCCCTTGGCGCCCCCCGGTGGCGTGTTTTTAGTTACAGTGTTTTTTTCTTTGGTTTTCCTAAAATTGCTTTTCTGTACCGCTGTCTGCATCTGGGTTTTTTCCTGTTTGCGAATCCTGACAAAAAAAACATTTAACAACCGGCACAAGACAGCAAACACAAGGGCATTAAACAGGGAAGGAACTAAGGTGGGTAATGGGGAAAGGCAGGTGAAGGGAATTAACTAAAAACGTGATTAACAAGGGATCAAGGGGGTGGGGTCGGAGAGCACATGGCCAATATAAACAACCAAAGGCTTCCACAGATAACAAAGACCCAGAACATGAATTCAGATCCTGACTCTTAAGAAACAAGAACCAAGACCAGGATTGAGTCAGGATCATGCTCTGACAAAAAACACAGGGAATGTCAGGATCCTGGCAAGGGAACTAAGAAAACTCAGGACAAGAATCCACGACCCTGACGGTGTGTCTCTGTGTGTGTGTGCGTGCCTCTGTGTTTGTGTGTCTCTGTCTTCACAACTGTTAGAAGACAATTGTGAACACTTAACTGTAACAACTTTGTAACAGCTGATTTTTGTTTATAGGGTTGCACCTTTAATTTGACCAGATTATTTAATTATTATTATTATTATTATTACTACAAAGTACAGATTTCAATCCAAATACTGAATGAAGAAAAAACGGCAGTAACGTAAGTTTACAAAAAGGACAAACAGTATACAATAATAAATTACAACATAATATAAAAGCATTTTGACAAATAAACACAAAAATAAATCAAATTACTAAATAAAAACAAAAGAAGTGATTGATAAATCAATTATCCTTCAGCAATAGGGATGTTTTTATTGGTTTCTTATTAGAGGCTGAGCATAAGGAGTCATAAAATAACTAAATACAGAAAAGCTAGATTACAGAATACAGAAAAGTTAGATTTTGATGCTGCAGCTTTACATTTTTGTGTTGTCATTCATCCTGTCCACCTCAGAATCCCAGTTTAAAAATGGCACAGCTTTGATTTCAAAAATAAGAAGTATTATAGTGTGCGAAAACGTAAATAAAAAAACAGATGTTTTTGGAGAAGGGCTACAGAATGTAAGGGTTTTTGAAGAAATGTTTGCTTTAATGTTTGACAGAAACACAACTACAAGTGTATATGTTTATTATTCCAATTATTATTTGAATTTTTTAATGAATTTTTCTTACCTTTTTTTGTAACAAAAGCTTATTTACCAGACCAAATCATGTTAACAAAGAGAATAGTCTAATTTTCATGTATAAAGTGGTTGACAGCTATTTTCCTAATAATAATTGTCAGGAATGAAATGCATCATAATTTCTCATCAAATCTAAATCTAACAAAAATAATACTTTTATTAAACCAGTCCATCTCAGACACAGATTTATTTCTGAGCAGCACAGTTTGATTATTCCAAATTATACTTGTTACGGAGGAGGCTCCAGCACCGCCTCCGCCGCGCCACCAGAGGGAGCCGTAGCCAGAGTACTAACCAGATCTGCGAACTCCAATTCCCATATGCATCACATCCGTTTCCTGTCTACTTCCTGTTTGCCACCTGATCCTCATCAACCACACCTTATATAAACTGGACTCATATTCAATACTGTGCGAAGTCTTGATTGCCCTGCATCATTTCTGAGTGTTTTTGTCATTGATATTTTGGATAGCTTTTTGTGTATGCTCTTGGTCTAACTCTGTTGACCTTTCATTATAGAAGACACAACAAGAGCCAGCAGCTATCATGCAAATATCGTCTGAGTTATCTGTGGTGGCTTCACACTTAGCATTGCATCAACACCAACTGACTCATTTGACCACGTTAACCGAGGAATTGGTGAAGGTACTCCAGGGAACAAGAAACCCACCTCAGGACATAAATCCTCCTCCAGTCGTACCAGTTAACCCGACTCCCATCGCATCAGCACCGGTAAGCCCACGTCTAGCACTAAGTTTGAAGGATCTCCTTCCAGATGCAAGGGTTTTTACTACAGTGTTCGCTATTTGTTGACCAGCAGCCTACTTTATATCCTACTGATTCTAGTCGTATTGCCCTAGTCTGCTCGCTGTTAACAGGAAAAGCTCTGGAATAGGCTACCGCGGTGTGGAGTTTTGATTTGTCTGTCTTTCCTTCATTTGAAGTCTTTTTAAGACGGTTCAGAGAAGTTTTTGAACACCCTGCTGGTGGTAAGAGGGGGAGCAGCTTCTTGACATTAAGCAGGGGTCTCAATCTGCATCTGAGTTTGCTCTAACTTTTCGTACCTTGGCAGCACAGACTGCCTGGACGGGGAATGCTTTCAAACTTATTTTCCGAAGGGGATTAAGTCCTGAGCTTCAAACGAAGCTGGCTTGCAGAGACGAGGGAAGGAGCTTAACTGAATTTATCGAGTTGACCATTCAAGTGGACAATTTAATTTGCTCTCACAGACCGGCTAACATGTCTCTTCAACAAACCATACCGAACTCACCCCAGGTTGAACCCATGCAGCTGGGACACACACATATCACTCAGGAGGAAAGAATGCGTAGAATCCAGCATCATTTGCTTTTACTGTGGCAAAACGGGTCATATCAAGATTCATTGTCCTTCACATCCTCCTACCAGCCGTCTCGTGGTGTCACTAATACGTCTAAAGTTCATCCATCAATTATCACATTGCCAGTTGAAATCATCTTGGAAAACTTAACCGTATCTACCTTGGCACTCATAGACTCAGGAGCAGAGGGTAATTTCATCTCTCAAGAGTTTTCGCTCAGAAATAACATACCACTAACCTCTTGTGATTCCCCTATAGCCGTGGAGGCGCTAGATGGTCAGCCTCTTGGAGAGGGAGGCACCTGGCAGAAATCCAGCAACATCAGTCTTCATATCAGGGCACTACATACAGAACAGGTCTGTCTATTTGTGATTTCATCACCCAAGCATGACATGATTTTAGGCCTTCCCTGGTTACGTCTACATAATCCAGTGATTTCATGGACTGATGGAGATGTGCTTCAGTGGGGAAAGAACTGTCAAGGACAATGCCTGGCTAAGGTGAATCATGTAAACAAGTTAATAAACTCAATCTCTCTCTCTCCATCTTCAAGTACCAAGGTTCCTCCAGAATTCACTGATCTTGGAGAGGCATTTAACAAAGGGTGGTGGGGTGGTAGGCCTCTCAGCTACCACCCCATCGCTCAGTGGACTGTTCTATAGAGCTGACACCTGGTTTAACGCCCCCTAAGGGTAGAATTTTCCCCCTGTCACAACCTGAATCCAAAGCTATGAAAGAATACATAGAGGAAGATTTAGCTAAGGGTTTCATCCATCCCTCTAATTCCCCAGCATCTGCCGGTTTATTTTTTATTAAAAAGAAGGATCGTGCATTGATTATAGGGCCCTTAACAATGTAACTGTAAAGTTTAGATATCCTCTTCTCCTGGTTCCTGTGGCCCTCAAACAGCTTCGTCTGGCCCGATTCTACACACAACTTGATCTACACAGTGCATATTATCTGGTCGGAATTAAGGAGGGTGATGAGTGGAAGACAGCTTTTTCTACTACCACAGGTCACTATGAATATCTGGTCATGCCCTTTGGTCTAGCTAACGCTCCTTCAATTTTCCAGTCATTTATGAATGATATTTTCAGAGACATGCTAGAAAGATGGGTGATAGTCTATATAGATGACATTCTGATCTACTCAAACACATTGACTGAACACATTGAACATGTCAGAGCCATCCTAAAACATTTAATTCAGTTTCAACTTTATGTTAAGGAGGAGAAAAGTGAATTTCATCAAACGAGTACCTCGTTCTTAGGGTACATCATCAGCCAGGTGGGAGTGGCAATGGGCGAGAGGAAAGTTGAAGCCGAAACAAATTGGCCTCAGCCTAAGACTGTCAAAAAAATGCAAAGATTTTTGGGTTTTGCAAATTTTTATAGAAGGTCAATCAGAGATTTTAGTTCAATCGCTGCCCCTCTCACATCCCTCACTAAGCAGACTTCAGGCAAACTCTGTTGGTCTCCCCAGGCAGAGATCGCATTTACAAGATTAAAGGAACGTTTCACCACGGCCCCCATTCTAAAACATCCTGACCCAAACCTACCCTTCATCGTTGAAGTTGATGCATCTAACTCGGGTGTGGGTGCTGTGCTGTCTCAGAGGCAGGGGTCACCTCCCAAAATGTTTCCTTGTGCATTTTTTTCTAGAGGCTGACTCCTACTGAACGCAATTACGATGTCAGGAATCGAGAGCTATTAGCCATGAAATTGGCACTAGAAGAATGGCGTCATTGGCTAGAGGGCTCTAGGTTCCCATTTACAGTATTTACTAACCACAAGAACTTGGAATATCTCAGATCAGCTAAGAGGCTCAACCCCAGGCAGGCTAGATGGGCATTGTTTTTCACAAGATTTCAGTTTACTCTGACTTATAGACCCAGTTCAAAAAACACAAAAGAAGACTCTTTGTTCCGCCAAGTAGAAGAGACCCCTGTTACCACAAATACAGAAAACATCATCCCTGAGAGACTACTGTTAGCACCTGTACAGTGATATATAATGACTGAGATTAATCAGGTTAATAACCAGACCCCACCACCACCATCTTGCCCCCCAAATCTCACTTTCGTCCCTCAGAATCTACGAGGAAGGTTAATCACCTTGGTACATGAAAGTCTCAGTTATGGTCACCCAGGAATAACAGCAACCATGGACCTATTAAAACAGCGATTTTGGTGGGACTCTTTAGCCACAGATGTCATTAAAGCAGTTCAATCATGTGCTACATGTCAAACCTCAAAAACACCCAGACAACTACCAGCTGGTCTATTACAACCTCTACCCACTCCTCAGCGTCCTTGGTCCCACATTGCCGTAGATTTATTACAGATTTGCCTAATTCTCAGGGTAACACCACTATACTTAAATTGTGGATAGATTTTCGAAGACCTGTCGCTTAGTCCCACTACTCAAGCTCCCTATGTCGTTTGAGACTGCAGAAATTTTATGTAATTACGTCTTCAGATTTTATGGTCTTCCAGAAGACATTGTCTCTGATCGACGTCCACAATTTTCATCCAGATTATGGTCAGCATTCTTCAAACATTTAGGTGTTAACGTCAGTCTTACATCAGGTTACCATCCCCAGTCTAATGGTCAGACAAAGAGACTCAATCAAGAGATCATCCGCTTTCTTAGGACATACTGTCAACAACAACAGAATGATTGGAGCAGATACCTCATGTGGGCAGAATATGCCCAAAACTCATTGACAAAACCCGCTACAGGCCTAACTCTATTTAAGTGTAATCTGGGATTTCAACCACCTCTGTTTTCTTGGTCTGGTGAACCAACTGAACTGCCCTCAGTAAATGAATAGTTACAAAAGAGTGAAGAAGTTTGGAACAGAGCTCATACGCATTTATTGCATGCTGTAAGATGTCAGACGCATCAAGAAAACGCACATCATTGTCCAGGTCCTGCCTATGCTCCAGGTAAATGGGTGTGGTTGTCTACACGAGATTTCCGAGAAAAACACGAGAAAAAACTCAGTCCAAGGTATGTAGGTCCATTTAAGATTATTAAGCAAGTAAATCCAGTATCATTTCAATTCTGCCCTCTATTTACCGTATTTCTCCCACTTTTCATATGTCCCTCCTGAAACCTGCTGGTGGTCCGGTGCGGGCTGCTGAGGAAGCACCCAGTGAACAGACCCACCCGGTCATGATCGATGGCGAAGAGGCTTACAGGGTTTGTGAGCTCTTAGACTCCAGGTGTTGGGGTGGCACTCTGCAATATTTGGCAGACTGGGAGGGGTACGACCCGGAGGAGAGATCTTGGTTGAATGCAGGTGATATTCTGGATCCCACTTTAACCGAAGAATTTCACCAGAATCATCCGGAAAACCCGGCCCCTCGCCCTCGTGGTCGACCCCGGCGGTGCCCTCATCCTCGTGTCAGGAGCCGCTCGCAGGGGGGGGCTCTGTTATGGAGGAGGCTCCAGCACCGCCTCCGCCATGCCACCAGAGAGAGCCGTCGCCAGAGTACTAACCGGATCTGCGAACTCCAATTCCCATATGCATCACATCCGTTTCCTGTCTACTTCTTGTTTGCCACCTGATCCTCATCAAACACACCCTATATAAACTGGACTCGTATTCAATACTGTGCAAAGTCTTGATTGCCCTGCATCATTTCTGAGCGTTTTTGTCATTGATATTTTGGATATCACAAAACCTGTTCCCTGGTTTTGTGATTCTTGCTGCCTGCCTTTGTTTTGGATTGCCTATCGTTTGTGATTGTTCTCTGCCTGCCCTGACTTTGGATTGTTTACCGTTATTGATTGTTTGCTGCCTGCCCCGACCCGTGCCTGATATATCGATTACTCTCTGCCTTGTCTACGCTGCTGCTGTTTACTGTGTTTGACCCTGCCTGTATTATGATTGCATTAAATACTGCAAATGGATCCTAACTCTGTTGACCCTTCATTACAATACTTCTGTTGGGGAAAATTGTGGCTCAAGGCAATTTTACAGGTGAATACAGATGAATATAAACAGAGTATGTACAGAGATATATTACATTACTGCTGGGTTTATCAGTGTGTGGGGGGAAGTTACCGTCCATGTAAGGGGGTTAGTGAAGTTGAGTTCACTAAAGTAACCGTTGTGGGGTAAAAACTGTTCCTCAGCCTGCTGCTCTTGGCTTTTAGGAATCTGAACCTTTTTCCAGAGGGAACTAGAGAAAACAGTTTATGTGAAGGGTAAGAGAAGTCCTTCACAATGTGAGAAAGTGTAAGCAAGACAAGAGAGCGGGAGTCTGTGCTAGGCTAAAAACAAAACCTATCCGGCCAGCTCGCCTGTCCATTCTACCTACCAACGTTTGCTCCCTGCATAATAAACTAGACTGCATCTGATTCACAGTGGACTTCACAACATGAATTCAGAGACTGTTGCGTCTTTTTCACAAAGATGTGGCTCAGCAACAGAGTTCCGTTAGACAGACCCATTCAGTTAGACAGACCCAAAATAGACACCATCACCTGCTTGTGACAGTGATCCCTCCCTTCCAGGATGCACTGAACGACTTCTACACTTGGTTTGAGGCACAGAACAACATTTACATTTACAAACATTTACATGCAAAACATTTGCAAAGCAAACAGTATTGTGTATGACCCCAGACACCCCTCACACACTCTTTACTCTTCTGCCGTCTGGAAAAAGGTACCGGAGCATACTGTGTAACAGTTTTTCCCCAAGCCATCAGACTATTAAACTCACATGATCTGGTTTGACACATACAAAACACAATGTACTCACAGGACTTGTATTCAACCTTTTTGCACATTCTGTACTTCGCACATCTCAACCATATTTTACCAATGTTTACAATCATGTACCCTATCTTCAAACATGTATATTGGTTGGCACTGCTCTCTATGTTGATTTCTGTTGTAGTAGGGTGCTTGTCTATGAACTGGTTGTTTTTGCACTTGTCTTCACTGTCTGCACGTCTGCACTTTGTGACATTCTTGTGATGTCTTGTGAATCATTTTGCTTTATTGTGCCACAGTCAGTGTGAAAGGCCCTTAAAAGTGAATGTTTACATAACATTCATGTACTTTAAATTGAAACGTTTTCCTTTCTGTTTTGCATACAGTCAGTGCTGTCTAAACCTAAAAACTTTTTTATATATATTGTATTGTAAATATTGTATTATAAATGCCAGGAACATTTATTACTTATGCACATAACATCACCGTTTTTGTAGTTTACACAGGGTTGATAATATTAACATTTTTAAAATCTTGCACTTTGAAACCCTGTGAGGGACCAGATGTGGAGGCAGTTTCTGAATCCATGTGCGAGAGTTTATTAAACAGAAGTAGCAAATAACTCCAAACAATAGGGCAAAGAGGCGTGGTCGTTGAGTCAGGCAAAAGTCCGGTTACATGAATGGCAGTCCAACCAGGCTGAATGGATATCAGCCTCAGTTGTTACAAACTCAGTCATTCACATTCCCCTTAATTCTAATCACACGCACCTGGGTCCGGTAACCAGCTATACTATATGTACCCTATCCACTCCTCACTTAGTAGTGTCTAGTCTCGTTGATCCCATTTTAAACTCAGCTCTGGACTCCCCCACGTTGTTCCTGTCTTCTTGTCATCGTGAAGTTCCAACCATCTCTAGAGTGTTTACAGCTAAGTGTCCACTCACAGTTATCTGTTCCTGTCCTGCCCCATTTGGTGTTTGTTTCTACCCATGGCAATAAATAACTGTTTTGCACTTACCTGAGTCTTCCTTTTCTGTTCCATTTCAACACCCTTCCGGACCCATTTGCGGAACTTGTACAAGCAGTGCACCAGTCGCTAAAGCCACATGCGTCTTCTCTGTCGACACTCCCATCTGCCAGTGCCATGGCCCGATCATTCCCTCAGCGTTTAGCTCCTTTGACTATGTCAAGGGCAGCTTCTGATAAACGAATATGCCTTAAGGTTCCGGACTTTCATTCAGTCTGTATTTTCCAACACCTCTCTGACTGCCACCTTGACTCTTTTTCGTCGTTGTGCCTCTGCCTTCTCTGCCTTCAGCTATTAACCCTCCAGCACTTGAGCAAATGCAGATAGATGCCATGTGTCGGATGACATAGAGCGCCAATGCCGGATTGATGGTAGACTCTGTCTGTACTGTGGAGACAATACCCACCTCATCTCCTGTTGTTCTGTCCATCCTCCATGCTCTGCAGTGAGTTCCATCCTTTTCCCTGTCCCTGTAGCTTCATGTATTTTCATATTGATTTGCACAACCGTAACAGTAACTACCTCCTTTGGTTCCTTCGCAGTCCTGGTGCTCATTGATTGGTGCTTCTCTGGAAACTTCATCTCCCCTGAGTTCTCTCACAAGCGCCAGGTCAAAAAACAGGCCTTCGATCGTGCCTTTGATGTCCACAAAGTCCTGGGTGAGCTGCTGGGCCATGGCCAAATCTCCCATTACATGCTTCCACTTATGATCTGGATTGGATGTCTCCACACAGAAAAACTTTTGTTCTTAGTGCTGGTTCATCTGTAGACCTGATCCTGATCCTGGTATCCACTCGCCGATATAGAGTGGTCTCGTGGAGAAGTTCACTTTTGTTTCTCAAGCCAAACAAAACATATATAAACAAATGCAAACTATTCCTAGTTTGGTGGGCATGTTTGACTCATGACCCCAATTTTGAAAGAAATTGAGTTATCATTATCTATCATCATTTCAGATAAAAGCTGTAGTTGCCAATCATTTTTAGATGATAGTTGATTGGCTGTATGTTGTCCAGTAAAGGGAGACACAGAATAAGAATTCATTTTAATTAATTTTTAATTTCAGTTTTAATGAATTTTATGTGCCATCTGTGTTGAAATACTTAAAACCTCATTTGAGGAACCATAAAACATGTATAATGTTTTCTGAGTTTTATTGTTGCTTTGCAAAAAAAAAAAACATTTACGTCTACATTTAAGTACAAAAATATTTTGGTAACAATTTACACATATGAAGGAATCTCATCTGTGGTTAAGTAAATGTTGCGGCGATTGGCCTCTTGGTGGTGCTGTAATGTGAATAAACACAAAAACAACTTTAAGTTTTCCAAAGTTAGCACAATCTTCTGGAAAATTAGGATGAAAGATTTTTTGTCACAGGTGTCATAATTGTATATGAGGACATTCAATTATCTTTAAAAACATGGACACCTGTTAGACAAGGTTGGAACTAAACTGTGAGCAAGTTTGACTCATGACTCTAATGGTCTGTAGGAATGTGATGGTTGAAAAACAGATTAAAATATTGATATCATATGTTAGAACTCCTAATTCCAAACAGCATTGCATCTAGAATCACTGCTGTCAATCAAACCAGTCTTTAAATATTTGAGGTTATTTGAAAAACATACTTCTGCAAACTAATCCTCGGTTTTTCTCTCAACCTTAATAAACCTGTGCAGTACAACTCTCTGGACTCTGTAGATCAATAATGATCAAAAACTGTTTGTCGTAGCAGCAAGGGCCTAAAAGTGGGTGGGGATACTTTTTGGATACGCAACTATAACTCAAAAAGGAAATTAGATATGGTCAACAAATTTGTGAAAAAAAATTGACGGCACCGCCTTCAGGATACAGTTTTTGAACCATTGGGTGCACATGGTCCTCTAGAATGGTTCGGTAGTCCTTGGCAGTGACGCGCCCATCTAGCACAAGTATTGGGCCTAGGGAATGCCATGATATTGCAGCCCAAACCATCACTGATCCCCCCCATGCTTCACTCTGGGCATGCAACAGTCTGGGTGGTACGCTTCTTTGGGGCTTCTCCACACCGTAACTCTCCCCGATGTGGGAAAGACAGTGAAGGTGGACTCATCAGAGAACAAAACATGTTTCACATTGTCCACAGCAAGATTTTCGCTGCTGGCACCATTGAAACCGATGTTTGGCATTGGCACGAGTGACCAAAGGTTTGGCTATAGCAGGCCAGCCATGTACATTGACATGAGCAAGGCAGGAAGGGACTCCAAGGAGAACCAAACCCGTAACCCTCCCAAGGCGGCCGACCCCCTTCCTGCCCCTATACCCTTACCACCGTCCTCTCTCTTAACTCAGCTGCGGGAGGAATTTCCCACAGCCAGCAGTGTGGAGGGGAAGCTCGGGCTGCTCTGCTGGCAATGCGGGGTACCAGGGCACTTTTAGCTGTTTCGGGTCCTCGAAGTGCCCCCATTCAAACTGGGAAGTACTATATACCCTATATACTATAATTTTTACCCTTAAACAGTTTTGAGATGAGACTTTGCCCCATGCCTTCAATACAGTCTAGTCCATCAACGGTACCCTTGTCGACCCCTCCTGAGCTCTCTCGTACCCCTGTTTTGCAGTGACTAATGATCGTTATATCGTGTGACGCAGGACACAGACAAAAGAAGATATAACCCAACTGTTGATTCCAAAGGCATTGAAACCAACATTTGGCATTGGCACGAGTGACCAAAGGTTTGGCTATAGCAGGCCGACCATGTACATTGACCCTGTGGAGCTCCCGACGGACAGTTTTGGTGGAAACAGGAGTTGAGGTGCACATTTAATTCTGCAGTGAGTTGGGCAGCTGTGGTTTTA